>SCDZ01000655.1:0-58421 GCA_004143845.1 Drosophila lacertosa | reverse complement strand
CTACAACTTGTTCCAAAGCTACCAACTCGCAACGGAAGCCGCCAATGACGAGCCAAAGACACGACCCTAGCCAGTTTTTTACTTTAGTTGTTGTTTTTTCATCGCTTAGCTTTTCTTTTCTTTCGTGTTGCTGCGGCGACTCTGTTTGGCCGTCTTCTGCTTTGGCCTCTTCGGCTGTTGTTGCGCTGTGCTTTTGTTTTAAACTTTGCTTTGTGTGCGCCTTTCGTTTTTGTTACTGTTACAAGTGCAGCAGCAACGGCGGTGACGGCGACGGCGACTGTGGAATGTATGTTTGCCGCATTTTGCAACACTGCCCACACACACAGTTGTAGTTTTTTGCGAGCTTTTTTTTTTTTTTACCAGAGTTTGTCAACAAAACGTAGAAGTTATCGCTAGTTAGTAACTTGGAAGTAAATACGGCAAACATTCGAGTAAAAGAATACTAACAAACAATTTGTAATATTATTAAAGCTAAGCTAAAATATTCGTTACTTACATTTTATAGACTAGTTTTTAAGGGACTTCTTTGGCTTCTCTTAACAAAACGTCTAAACGTTCAATAACTGATGTTTAGAATAGAATAATAAATAATTAGAGGCATTAAATTAGATTTTCTTCTTAAAAAAAAAAGAATAGAGAAAAGAAAGGATAGCATAGAGAAAATGTATTACCAAAATTAAAATCATTGATTCTATTTTGGATTAATTTTAGCTTATACTATGTTAAAATATATTACTTATAGATTCTTAGCATACGATTTGACTGTTCACATTATCGATTGGCCACTGTAGTAGGTGTGTGGAGCAATACAAGCAGCAGTTGAAACAGAGGCAGCTACACTCGGCAATTGGCACACACTTGACCAACCCAATATACATATACATAAATATTTGTATATATAATATTTTGTAATCTCTTATCGCGGTCGATATTAATGACTATTATTACGATTATTGGTGAAGCAATGAATAATGATAACAGCAATAGCTAATCTTGTCTCTCCGTTTGTGTTTATCTTTGTAGACTGATTTGTGTGGAATTAAATGGCGCAAGTTCGTTAATGGCGAACGGCCGAACGCGTCAAGCGACCCGCTGGACGATCCGATTCTGCGCTCCTATTCGCGATGCATGCAAGCGGATATGCTGTGCGTGTGGCGGCGCGTCCAATCCACCAAGCAGGACAACACCGATCCGAATGCCTTAAACTTTGAGATTACCACATCGACCACGGTCCACCCGCCCCTGTCGCTGGCCGCCGCCAAGGAGCTATGGATCTTCTGGTACGGCGAGGAGCCGGATCTCAGTGAGCTCGTCGATGCCGAGCTGCTTAAAATAGCGGGTAAGTTCACAACAAATATTCCCTACATTCAAATATTTATCACTTTTAATTAGGTTCCACCCGAACTTTTTCGCTTTAACATTAAACATTCAAGTTTCACTACTTTCAACCAAATATGAAGATTGATTGGTTGAAAAGCACAAAATGTAGCTTTGAACCAGCAACCAGCTTTAACGGTTTTCATTCGTGCTTTAATTGGCGAATCCCTCACACATACAAAAAGTTATATAAAAATAGACAAAAATTTATTTATGCATATCTGCATGTTTGTCTTTTTTTGTGGTGTCTCTGTCGTACATGCATAAATAAAGCTGCCGAATGTTGAGAACGTCCGTTACATTATGAGCTTTTTATAAATTTAATAAAACTTCAAGGCCGCAGCGCGTGCAGCGCAGCAAAAAAATTGTTGTACCCATGAGAAAACCAAAACAATACACACAGACACACACTCAGACAGAGATGCATATGTATTTATTTGCCGCGTAGTATATCAAATAAATAAACGTATAAGTGTGCCTGTATTTGTGTGTACTTGTGTGCGCTTTTCGTCGTAGCTCATTTTGTTATTTCTTCAGCCATCACTCACATGGCGCGCTCGTCGTTCCGTTCGTCAGCAACAGCAGCTTCTGTCCCCCTCTCTCCTCAAATTCGCCCACATAGCTGCGGTCAGCCCACGCGTGAAACGTCACCTGTGTCATTTGCAATGTTTTTGTTTCTCTTGTGGGCGAGCGCGCTCACTTCACTCATTTGCCTTACGCTCTCGCGCTCTCTTAAGCTCTCGCTTGCCTGACCTCACGCTTGCTTTTTTGCTCTCTCGCTCGCATTTTGCATTTGCTTGTCAATTCTTTTTGCTGCGTTTAAGGGGTTGTTCCTTCACACAAAAAAACACACACACTCACAGGTATATATGAGCAAACGTTGACGACCTCGGCGCGTTGTTGCTGTTGCTGCTGCTGCTGCTGTTTGACTCTTATCAGTAGTTTTATTTTTTGCGGTGTGTGGCTAATATTTATTTAATTTTGCTCATGGTTCCTGAAAAACACACACTCTGACACATGCACACGGGCCGCTATCTCTGACCACATATTATCGTCAGGCCTGTTTTTCGCTGTAATTTTTTTTCCCGTCTCCTTCTAATGGCAAATTCCACTGCAAACACAATACGTCAACGTTGAACGTAATCGTAATCGTAACGTAGCGGCAGGCAGTCCCCTTTCGATTGTTCGACGTCATATTGCGGGCACATTTTACTTTTACAGTTAGCTGTTGATAAATTGCAAAAGCCGCCGACAGCGAACGACGCGACGTTCGAGTTGAATGCGCTGCCGCTGCTGTGGTGAAATTGTTGACGACCCCGACGTTGAGTTCGTCGTTGTTGTTTTATTATATTTATTGTTTTTTTTTTCTTGATGACAAGGACATTGACTAATTGCATTGACATTACTTTGTCTCGATGTGTGAGTTTGCGTGTGTGCAAATTCTCGTATTCTTTTTATAGCCTTTTTACTTTGCCGCAAACAACAAACAAAAAGCTTTGCGCTTTCTTTGCATTTGTGTGCCCGTGTAAATTTGTGTGTGTGTGTGTGTGCGTGTGAATGAAACCAGAGAGACGAGACAGAGACGCGGTGTATATCGTAAGTGGCTGTGGCTGCTGCTGCTGGCCAGTGAAAAGTGGCAACACAGCCAATATGATGAGATTGTTGTTGTTGTTGCTGTTCAACTTGGCACAGCTTTTGTTGCTTTTGGGCCGCCGTATAAAACAGACGTCACTACATTTTACACACACAAACAAACACACACGATGTGCGTCGCTTTGCCAACACTGGCTGAACGCCTTTTCGCTTTCGCACATTGTTTATAACGGTTGCCTAGAAAAGAAACACAACGAACTTTTAAAATCACAATTTCTATCGTTGCTGCTTATTGACTAACCTAGAGTGAAGGATATTATCGAAAAGCTACTTGTTGTCATTATTGCGGTGCTTCAAGTATCTTTTTTTGTTTTAGTTGCTGTTAAAAAAAACTACCATAAACAGCTGTCACATTGTTGCTGCTTTGACATTCTGTAAATGTGTGTGTGTGTGTGTGTTTGCACCTCTCTCTCGCGCGCTCTATTTGCGTGAGCGCGCCTTACAATTGGGGCTTAATAATTATGAGCTCACAGCACTTTTGCATATATTTATATATTCGTCTGTGTGTGTGAGTGTGCGCTCTCTCCGTTTGTTGTGCTCTTTTTGAAACTGGTTTTAAAGCTTAATTACAATGCGCTTTGCTGTTGTTGCTGCAAAAATTTTGCATTCGCTTCGTTTAGATGTGTACTTTTTGTTGTTGTGCTTATTAACCAATTTTCCCGTCGTAGATTATTGACCTTGATTAAAAAACAGAACCGCAAATTTGTTGTATTTGTTGTGACCGTGCTTGTTGCACGCAATCATCAAACAACTCCGCGTTAAGCTTGAAATTACACACTTTATTGTTGTGAAATTGGCGCACGCTTGTAAAATTGTATCCAAGACTCTGTAATTACACACACGCGCGTACTCACACACACACATGCATATATGTACATTCGCACGTTTGTCATCGTTGCCCCCTTTGTGCACGTCATTTTCATTCGCTTTTGCTGTGGTAGCAAATTTTTAACCTAAAATAGCGTTTCAAGCACAAACAACAACAACAGCAACAGCGAAAGGTTCTGCATTTGTGTGCGGGAGAGCAACAGTGCGAGCGAGTGCACGCGTTAAAAAACTAGCGGCACTTTTGCCCAAACAATGCTCACTCGCTGACTTACTCATTCACTCACTTACTCACTCACTCAGTCAGCAGCAGCAGCAGCAGCAGACTCGGGCAGCAACAGCAAATGTTTGCGCATTTATGTGCACACAGATACAGCCACAAAACGCTCTTGTACTCTCAACTCACCTCACCCACTCTCCCGCTATGGCGCTCTCTCTTCACAATTCTATCTCTGTTGCTTGGTCGTGCGCTCGGCGTCGTGTGTCGCAGTCGGCAGCAACATGTGCACAAACCACACGTGCTACAAAAAACACACAGACACATAGATACATTGTATGTATGTATGCATTTGGAATTTGCATTGAGCAGCCGTCGTCATATTCCTGTTATGGGGCCGGGAATAAGTTTCGGTTCGATTCGATCCGATTCGTCGTCGTCGCCGCTTGCAGAGAGACGAAGTCTAAGTCTGGCCCAACAACGAGCAGCGGCAGCGGTGGCGTCGTCGGCGATTCCATTTTTTGTATTTGTAGATTTTGTAGGTTTGGTATTTTTTGTATACCCTGAACTGAATAATAACTGTGTAAAAAAGGTATATTGATTTCGCAAGTATATGTAATCGAAAAAAATAACTATTTCTTAGCCCCTAAAGTCTTTATATTGGCATATCGATATCTTGCCCTATTTAATTAATATCGATAAACATGGATGTACAAAAATGATTGTGCTCTTTGTTGTTGAAACATATCGTTGAAGTATTTAAAATATTCAAAATGCTATGAAGATCACTGTGCAATGTATATATGCAAAGGCAGGGTATAGTCTAGTTGGGCACGCTTTGCAAAAGTTTTTTGTATTTGTTTCTTTGTTGCGTTCCGTTTTCGTTTTGTGTTCATTTTTTTTGTTTAAGCCTAAGGAAGCTGCAGCGTTGTTCTTGTCGTTGTTGTTGTTGCTACCCTTTTTGCGTGTTTTGCCTACTGTGGGCATGTCCTCTCACTAGCGCGCTCTTTCTTCCTCTGCGTGTGTGTGTTGCTGTGAGCTTTCAACTTTTGCTGTGCTTGTGTAGGTTTCGGTTGTGACCCCCGGCTGGGCAGCGACGACAAAACTAACATGCACACATACATACTCATATGCCTGAAATACACACACAAACATATAATCGTACATTGCCCTCTGGTTAAAAAAATAAACTTTACGCTGATCTCATTGAAAGAAGGTACACCATACATACAATGAAATCCACAAGCAGGCTTGTAAAAACAGCAACAACAACAACAACAGCAAACGAAAAACCCACCATCAGCATAAATTTCCAAAGCCCAGCCTACGCCGCTGTCGCTGCCCGATGCCCGCTGCATTGTTTTGCTGTCGGCGTCGCGTCGCTACTCGTTGCTTTTTTTCGTTAATACTCACACTCATGTTTTCTCAGTCGCGCGCTCGCTCACTCGCCGGTGTTGCACTCTTTGTTGGCTGTTTTGAGTGTGATTTGGTGGCGCTCTCTTTGCTCTTCGCTTGTGTTTTTGTTATTTATAATGTTGTTTACCTTTACGTAATTATCTTTGCAACATTTGTTGGTGTGTTCGCCGCTTGTCGTTGTCTGTCTGCCTTGCCCGCCCTCTTTCGTTTGCTTATTATTTGCGCTCTTGTGTGCGTGTGTTGTGAGTGACTTTTCTTATTATTTTTTTTTTTTTTTTTTTGAATGCAGAGGGTGGAATGGCGCTGCCATGTAACGGTCGACGCCGCTGTCGCCGTCGCTACTGCGCGTGTAGGTGTCTGCTGTTGTTTGCGCAAATATATGTCCATGTGTGTGTTGGTGAGAGATGCTTGGAATTTTCCAAAAAAAAAATTTCTCGACTATTCCCCCACACTCCTTGTGCACCCTGTGTTGCATAGTAAATAGGCGACTTGTCGACTCGACGTTTTTTATTTTGTTGTCTTTTTTAAGTGGCATTTTTTGTTTGCGCTTCCGCTTTTTGATTTGCCTTTTGCGGCTGCTGCTGCATTTGCCGCCTCTGGGGATCTTTTTTTTTTATTATTTCTCTTGTGCTCTTGGCATGTTTTTATGTTTTTCTTGCCTTCTATCTCTATCGCTTATGTTGCATTTACATATTCTCGTAATTTTTCTTGTCTGTGTTTGTATGCTTGTTTTTAGATGTAAATTCCAATGCGCCTCCCTCTCTCATGCTCTCTCGCTCTGTTATTAATCCAGCCAGTCTCCCTCCCTCCCTCTCTTTACAGTGTTGAGTTTGTCATTGGGCTGCGCGCGTCGCAAAACAATAACAAATTAAATTGTCTGACAAGAAAACAAAATGCTCAAAGCGCGAGTCACTTAATTTCCAGTGTGTCGTTGATTGTTTTGCGCATTGTTGTTGCTCACAGTTTATATGCTGTCACCAAATACACACACACAAACACATACACACACACACACATTTACATTTATGGTGGAACACGCGCGCGCTTCTTTTCCAATTATACGCTTATTTGGGGTCTTACGTTCCACACACACAACAAAAATAAACTGGAAGGGGAACTCGAAAGTGGAACGTTTTGAAAGTGTAAACAATCTTTATAATTTTGTTGTATGTTTTTCCAGTTGAATATGTCTGGTTTTCTGCAACATGTTCCAGCTAACTTCTACTTATTCTATAATAATTAACGAATTGAAATATTTCATTTGTTATGTCATATGTCATCTTCCAGGCTTTTCAGTGCTGTACAGCGATGAGCAAAAAGTGTTGAAAAGTAGTTTTAAAGCCAAGTACTGAAATAAATATGTATTTGTATATTTGGTCAAGATATTGTATTTAACTATACAACCAAATATTAGATGTACATAAATATATTAAGGTTTTTACCTTCTCAAACTTGAATTAAATTAAGGCACATTATAAATATATGTTAAAGATCCTATACAATATTAAACATATTATTTACCTATTGTATTTTGCAGCCAATCAATCGCTCTGGAATGGCACTTGGAAGGGAGAACTGACCTACGAGTGCCGTTCGCTGCTCTTTAAGGCGCTGCACAATCTCATGGAACGGTAAGCACTTGTCAAATGCAATCCAATTCCAGAACTTCCAGTTAATGTGCTCGTTTGTTTGTCTTTTAAACAGATTCGTACTCACCAAGGACATTGTGCGCTTTGGCAAATGGTTCGTACAGCCGTGCACTTCCAGCGATCGTCTCTTTGGACGCAGGTGAGTTAACCAAATTCTAAATTTCCCCACAACTATTCCCATTACCGTTACTTGTGGATGACTGCGCATTTCAACTGACGTCCAATTGCTGACAGTTGATTCCATTGGACGTCGCCGCGTGCATCCCAGATTAAATACTGCCAGCCTGGAACTCTGTGCGACTGTATTGCAGCTTATGCCGTTGCATCGTTCTTCCAGACACATTCGCCCAATTTACTTCAGTCGATTAGAAATGCATTTATCGCGTTTACTAATCGCTATTTAAACTTTCTGTTTCGATTTTTAGCTCTCAGCACTTATCCTTCTCGTTCACGTTCTTCGTGCACGGCGACACCGTTTGCGCCTCCATCGATCTGCGCGAACATCCCGCCGTGCGGCCCCTCACCAAGGAGCACCTGGCCGAGGCATCGGCGGCCTTTGCCGCAGCCAGCGGTCAAGCGGGCGGTCACGCTTCACGCAATCAGGATCATTCGGCCGGCTCAACGCCGCCGCCTCCTCTGCCCGCCACATCGCCATCGTTGCTGGCGGATGGACCGGCGGGCAGCGAAAAGCCAGCTGGAGCAACGTCAACGCCAACGCCGCCGACGCAGGCGCGCAAAGTGATGTTGGCGCCATTCGGGATTGCGGCAATACTCACCGGCAACAGCTACAAGGCCAGCGATCCGATGGCCGAGAAGATACTCGAGGACTGGGCATCGTTTTTTCCGCTGTGCAATAAGGATAACACGGACGTTCCACCCGTCGTCGAGGTGGTATCGGGTAAGTTAAGAATCCGAAGACCCACAAGTTGTGCAAAGAACTTAAAGATTTTATTGTGGTAAGCAACAAAAAAAAAAAGAATTAACATTTGCCATTCAAACGGATGCGCAAATTACTCATTATGGCATTTGTCAGCGTAAATGCTGAATATCTTTAGCTCCATCTCAAAGAGAAGGAGGGAGAGATAACTGTTGTCTAGTTGTTGGGCTATGAAAACTTTAAAGCTTTTGTGACGTCACAGCATCGGCATTAAGCAAAGCTGAAACCAATATTGTGACGTCACGCTCTCTCTTAAAATGAGTTTTTTTTTTTGCATTAACTGAACTTGTTCTTTGCGCAGGCTTTCAAGCTCATAATCAACCTGTTCACCAATTATGTTTTGTTTGTTATTTTTGCAGGTGGTCATAAGATGTATCATCCCACGAACTATGTACTAGTCACGGATCTGGACGACATGGAGCAGATGGAGTTTGCCGAGCTGCATAAGCCGAACGCCAGCAGCGGTGGCCAAGCAGCGGCAACAGGGCCGGAAACAGCGGCACTTTCTGCGGGCGCTGCTGGAGCGGCAACGGTTGCGGCGACAGGCGCTGCGAAGGAGGCGCGCAAAGCAAGCACGCCAGAGGTCAACGCCTTGGAGCGTCTAACGTTTCAGCCCTACTACGATCAGCGGCCCACGTCGGGCTTCACCTTCAATACAAACAATACTCATATACCCGCCACGGCGGCCATTGAAATGCCGGAGCGTGCCTGGCAGGATTGCATTATGAATACCCTGCACGTGGATGCGGCGGCAGCGGCGGCGGCGGCAGCGGCAGTTGACGAAGAGGAACAAAGGCAAACGGATTCCAAGCAGCTGGTGCAGCAACAGATACAACAACAACAAATGCAGCAACAGCAAAAGCAGCGGCAAAAGCTTTGGAATTTTGTGGATCCCATGCAGAAAGCTCCCTGCATATGCGCCAAGTAAGTTGGTCTCGCTTCAATTACACTCTCTTGCTCCCGCTCTCCCACTCGTCCGCCCACTCTCTCTATCTCTCTCTCTCTCTCTCTTTTTTTGTCTTGTTAAGCTCCTGCTCCTTAGCCCTTTTGTATTACTTACGCTCTTGCGCTCGCTCTCTTGATCTTGCTCTCGCTCTCCTTGCACTGCACACTGATTTGTGTGCTTTGCATTGTTGTTTCTATTTCTATATACATACATTTAAATACATTATTTTTTGTTTTTTTTTTTTAAACGTTCTTGGCGTATGTGTGATTTTTTTTTGTGTTAAATTAGAATATCTATAGAAACCTATGATTATTAATATGAAACTATTGATGTAATGCAGAGAAACTTAAACGCTTAAATAGCATGCCTAGAAAAAGAAAAGCAGCTCTAATATATACTATATATATATTAAATATTTTTTATAATTTTTTTTTAATTGATTAATTATGTGTGTGTGTTGTGTTTATCGATAAATGTTGCATGCGTGTGTTGCCGTCAATGTTACGCTTGCAGCAATAAAACTCAAACTCACCACAGGGTTAAGCTCTCTCTCATTCGCTCGCGCGCGCGCCTGTAAACAAATGATGTGTTGAAAGTTGAGTTTAAAAGTTTAACACTTAAACCTAAACCCACCAAATTTCAGCGCACAATGCAGCGGCAACGGCAACACCAGCGGCAGCGGCGTCGGCAGCAAACGTCAGCAGAGCAGCAGCAGTTGTAGTATTGGCTCGCCAGCGCTGCGAGCTGCAATTGGCGTCGCCAGCAGCAGCAGCAGCAGCAGCAGCAAATCAACGTTTCAGCTTTATCAACAACAACTGCAGCAGCAACTACTACAACAACAACGACCATCGGCGGCAGCGTTGACTGCACATCATTCCAGTTCCAGTTGGAGTGTTGGCTACTTTGCCAGCAGCAACTGCAGCTCCTCCACTTACTCCACGCCCTCCTCATATGCTGCTGTTGGGCTCAAACGACAAATTGTACCGTTTCACAAGCGTTTTCTACTCAATACTCAGACAGCGCTAAAACCTAACAACTACAACAACAACAACAACACTACTTCCTCTACAACAACAACAACAACAACAGACACCAATATACCAAAACAAAGGTTTGTGTCGCTGTCCAGCCCTGTGTGTGTGTGTGTGTGTGTGTGTGTGTGTGCGTCTGTGTGTGTATGTGTTTGTGTGTGGAGGCGTTTAACAGTGTTGCCAATGTTTATTTTTATTAAAAGTTAATATTACGCTCTCTTTTTATATTACGCTCTCACATGCACACACGCACACACACACACACACATGCTCCTAAGTTGTTTATATTCTGTTACTTCCATGCGCTCTTTATCGCTCTTCTGTCATCTCAACAAACAACAACAACAGAAACAACACAACACGTTCTGTTAACTTTTTTAATTTTTGTTTTTGATTTTAATTTTGTTGGTTGGTTTTTTGCAAATATGTTACTTCTCTAAAACCTCTTTTTTTTTTACCTTAAAAATCAAACACACACACACACATATACTACTACTACTTCTACTACTACTACTACTCGTACATACAAACAAACATATTGCATCGCAGCGGCGGCGTTTCACATTTTGTAGCTACAACAATAATGCCGGCGACAAAGCAACATTGCAAGCATATTCACCTCCTCCAACAAAATAACAATAACAATTGTATTTATTATTATTAGTATATTCTTTCTTTTCTTTTATTGTTTTTCTCTATTGCTCAACTTGTGGTTAATGGTGTTGTAGCGCAACAATAGCATAAAAAATGCATAGTTTATGCACACATACACATACATATACAATAATCTATTAAATATTCATACATTGTAAACAAACAAACAAACAAACAAACAAACAGTTACATTTGACATTCGCGCCGGCGCGCAGTTTACTCATTTTTTCAATTGTCAACGTAATTGCTGAATTCCTTTGGCTGCGTCTCAGAGAATGAGCGAGCGAGAGAGAGACAGAGTGCTGCAGTTGCTGCTTTCTAATTGGTAGCCATTGAGAGAGCCAAGAGGAATGTAGATCTTCTGTGACGTTACAGCGTCGGAATATGTATGCCATTTACGTGTTAATGGGAACGCAAAGGACAAACTGATATTGTGACGACACATCACTCTCTTTTGGTTCAGCAACTGCCCACATACAAACACACACATATACACACACACACACACACACACACACATAAACGCCTCTAAACATGCATTGCTGTAAATAATCATTACATGTGCATAAATATGTTTAACTTATGAGTTTCCTATTTAGCTAACAGCTGGTCCTGTTAATTTTTGTTTTGGAGTTTTGAGTTGCGACATCGCTCTGCTCTCTTGCTCTCTCTATTTTGGATGTGGTGTTTATACTTTTTATTTATTTTCGCTTACCATATTTGACACTCGTTTTCGATTAATCAATTAACTATTTTATTATTATATATGCATTTTGTTACATATATATACATATCAATATTTTAGCTACCTTTTTCGTAGTTGTTTTTTAATGTATTGTATATAACAAATTACCAGCATGAAATGGTTTTTTGTCGCCACACAAAATATAACTAATAAATGTATTTTTCTCTTTTCCTCACTCTCTCTCTCTCTCTTTCGGTATCTTTTTCCTTTTTTTTTCTGTATAGACATTTGGCCGCTGGAAGCGCCTCAGCTGGCAGCGGCAGCATTGGAACACCCTGTCACGCAGGTGGCGGCGGTGGCGGCGGCGGAGCATCGACATATTCACGTAACTCGCTGGGCGACTGTTCATCGATGCCGGCGGTGGCCACCTCATCGGTTGGATCACCCGCAACACCGGCGCCCTCTCCACATCCGCATCCCAATTCGGCGCATTCGCAGCCTACGTCGGTGCCGCCCGCTGAGCAAGTGAGTCCCAAGTGACGCCACATTCCACATGCAACCAAATTGAAGGCGTTACAAATCTAAAACTAAATCTCATCTCTTTAATTTGCAGCTGCTCAATATGAGTCCACATGCGCCCACATCCGTTTCGAATCTGCAGCAGCCGCCAACGCCCATCGATCATTTGCTGGACAAGAATACGCCGGCGCCGACGCCAACGGATCAGCACGATAGCAAGAGCATTACCGCCTCGCCCTACGTCCATCAGACGCCCAGCGTTGAGCCGCCCAACTATGCGGATCATGGAGCTGCCAGCGGCGGCAACAACGGCAACGGCGGCGGTAACGGTAACGGAAATGGCAACGGAGGCGGCGGCGGCGGCGGAGGCGGAGTTGGACTAACTTTAAACGCGCCTGGCAGCGTGCCACAGCAGCCTGCCACGCCCACGCCAGCAGCGGCAGCAGTTGGTGGGCCCACTCAATGCGGCACGATAAGCGTCAAGAAACTCGAAATGCAACAGCCCGCAACGCTGAACATCAAACAGGAGCCGGGCACAGGACACAGAACGACACAGCTGCCGACGCAGCTGCCACAGCAACAGCCGGTGGCAAGCAGCGCCATGGAGGCAGTAACCAATCTGTTAAATCTCTATAAGCCGCCGCAGCTGACATTAAAGGATGGCGACAGCGTCTACGACGAGGAGTGGCTCAAGGAGGTCTACGACTTTAGCTATCAGGAGTCCTGGTAAGTAATATATCGCCATTCTCCAATTCTCGATAGCGGCAATTGATGATGACTAACATAATTTTATATTAAACAGGGACAATCTGCCGGTGAAGCGACCCAAACTGAACGAGAGCACCAAGCAGCGACGTCCGCGTTACTCCAAAAATCTGTACGAAGGACACACGCACATTAAGCCGCTGATGCCGTCGCCGGGCAGCGTTTACGGCTCGCTGCTCTCCATCGACGGCAGCGCGTCGACGGCCCAGGGCATCAATGCCGCCGAGAGCGGCACAGCTGCGGGCATTGGACTCGTGGGCATAGCCACAAATCCGTATGGTGGTGGAACGGGCAGTGCCGACGAAGCGGACAATGCGCTCAGCGCAGCCAGCATGGGAGCAGGAGGCGGAGGCGCAGGCGGAGTAGGAGGAACAGGAGCTGGAGCAGGCGCAGGCGCTGGAATTGTTGCTGGCAGCGGAAGTGGCAGCGGCAGCGGCAGCGGCAGCTTTTTCCAGGGTCTCGATATCAAAACCGAACCCGGCCTGCATTCACCCTGCAAGGAATCAAAGTCGAGCAGCAATGCGGGCCTCGGCAGTGGCGGCAACAATCTGTTCACCGCCGAGGGTCTAAATCCCTCGCTCAACGATCTGGAGCAGCTGTTCGAGACGAGCTCAAACGACGAATGCAGCAGCGTTCAAATCCATACGCCGCCCGATTCCAATAATCCCTCGAATGGCGGCTGCAGCGCCGTCAGCAGCACCATCGATGAGCTCAAACGCAGCACGGCGGTGACCAGCGCTGTGGTTGCTGCCGTTGTCGCCAGCTCCGGTGCCGGCAGCATTCAGGCCGAGGATCTAACCAAAATGTTTCCGACGCCGCCCTCGCACGAGCAGCAGCATCCAAATTCGAGTCCCTGCCAAACTGATGTGGTCATGACCGATCTCAGTGTGGACACCGGCAGCATGAATAACAACAGCACCACCACCACCAGCAGCAGCAACAACAACAACAGCAACAACAATAATAACAACAGCAACAATAATAACAATGGCAGCAGCAACATCAACAGCAGCAGCAACAACAACAATAATAACAACAACAACAACAACAGCAACAATAACAACAGCAACAATGCAACAACACTTGGTCTGGGCGTTGTCCTCAAGATGGTCAAGCAGGAATATAGCGTCGAGCTGGGCAGTCCCGTCGAGGAGCCCATCGACGATTGGACATTTGTGTATCGGCCGCCGCAGCAGGAGAAATTCGTTGGTTCGTCGCGTTATGCGCCGCTTACGAATCTGCCCAGCCAGACGCAGCCGACGCTGCAGATGCCCGCCAATTGTTTCTACAATCCCACCTGGAGTCACAGCCAGAAATCGCGTGCAGCAACGCTGGCCAAAGCGGCGGCAGCGCAGCAACAGCAGCAGCAGCATCAAAAGCATCAGCAATTGCAGCAGCGCATACAGCAGCATCAGCAGCTACAACAGCAGCATCTACAACAACAACAGCAGCAGCAACAACAGCAGCAGCAGCAACAACAACAACAGCAGCAGCAACAACAACATTCACATCAGAAGCATCAGCAACTGCACGAACTGTTGTCGGCGGGACCGCGCACACCGATGAACATGAACGCAGCGATGCCGTCGCCGTCGACGGTGCCGCAACCGTTGAGCAGCGGCGGCAGTCAGCTGCTGCTGAATCAGCTGAATTGCCCGCAGGCGCCGCCCGGCAGTTCCATGCAGCAGCTGATGCAGCGTGCCGGCATGTCGCCCATATCCCCATCGCCCAGCATTGGTGGCGGCGGCGGTGGTGGCGTCGGTGGCGGCGGTGGCAACGGCAACAACGTTGTGCCCTTTCCGCGCAGCAGTCCAATGCATCATGGAGGGATGCGGCAGACGCCGACGCATCCGCCGCCGCCGTATCCGTACGAGCTGGCGGCCGCTGCAAGTCCGGCCACCTCGACGTCGTCGTCGTACCTCAACAAACAGTTCAATTCCCAGGAGCCGCCCGGTCATCCGCACACCCCGCAGAGCGTTCATCATGTGTTCGGCGGACCGCTTTCCGCTGGCGGCGGCACGCCCAATTCCGCCCTAATGACCGGCGATGGCTCCAAGCTGGCACTAATGCAATTTGGCAGCGGCCTCGGCAGCAGCAGCGGCGTCGGCAGCACCAGCAGCGCTGTTGGTTTAGCCGCTGCTGCTGCTGCGGCTGCGATGAGTCTGCTCCAAGAGCTGCCCGAGGTTAACTCGGTGCTGGTCAATATATTGCTCTATGATACGGCGCTAAACGTGTTCCGCGATCACAATTTCGACAGCAGCAGCGTCTGTGTCTGCAATGCGGATACCCAAAAGATTGGCAATATACGCGGCGCCGATTCGGGCGTTTATGTCCCGCTGCCCGGCAGCAGCTTCAATCCGTTTCCGACCCAACGTTTGCTCGCGCCCGGCACCAGCAGCAGCAGCAGCAGCTCTTCCTCCTCATCGCATCCTTTCGGTGGCGGCAACGGCGGCGGCGGCCTGCGCATGATAAGTGCCTTTGGTGGTGGGCTGGACTCGCCGGTGGCCGCCTTGCCCGGAGCTGGCTCTGGGCATCATCAGCAACATCATCAGCAGCAACATCATCAGCAGCAACATCATCAGCAGCAGCAGCAGCAACAACAGCAACATTCGCATGCTCATGGACACGGTCCGAATGGCGGCTCGAGCTCCTCGTCATGCACGCCGCCCAGCAGCAATCCCCACATCACTGGCTACGTGGACGACGATCCCGTTGAGTGCACGTGCGGCTTTAGCGCTGTCGTCAATCGACGGCTGTCGCATCGTGCTGGGCTCTTCTACGAGGACGAGCTGGAAATCACGGGCATTGTCGATGATCCGTCCGCGAATAAACAGCCCACGTTGCTCAATCTCATCCAGAGTCTGTGCCGCAAGAACAATCCCAGCGGCAATGGCAACAAGCCGCCAACAGCGGGCGAAACCGGCAAGGAACTGGAGAAGCTGACAACGCCAACAGCAACGGCGGCAGCAACAGTCGCCGGCCAGCAGCAGCAGCTGGAGCAACTGGCCCATGCCATATTCGATCTGTTGCTGGATCAGTGCTCCATTATACAAAGCTCCAGCAGTTCGGTGCATCGTGCCCTCCAATCGCATCGACGTCGCATGTCCCGACAGCGGCGTCTCTTTGGCAGCAATGGCGCCTCCCTGGCGACTATTGCCAATGTTTTAGAGTTTACGGATGCCCACGATGTGATCAGCCTGGCGCTGGAACAGGCGCGTCTGGCCTTCGAGAGTCAACGCATGGATGTGAATATGCTTGAATTTGGCCAGGGACATCATCATCATCATCATCATCAGCACCAGCAGCAGCAGCAGCAGCACCAGCAGCATCATCATGCCCAGCATCATCATCATCAACATCATCTTCATTTGCATCAGCAACATTTGCAGCAACAGCAGCAGCAACAACATCTCCAACAGCAGTCGCATCAACAGTTAACTGCTTTTCAGGCGGCGCCCGCTTTACGCCAAAAATTACAGACGTTGGGCAGTAGCCGTCTAACGGTACACAAGTGGCCCTATCTCCCAGTTGGATTTACGCGCAGCAACAAAGAAATCGTACGAACGATGAACGCCATTCAACCGATGCTGCAGAGCGCCTTCCATTGCAAGTCACGTGGCGGTGCCGCCGGCTCCAAAGATGCCAGCTCCTATAATACGGTTAGTGGACCGCTCACCTGGCGTCAGTTCCATCGTCTGGCCGGTCGTGCGTCCGGCCAGTGTGAGCCGCAGCCCATACCGTCGGTGGTGGTGGGCTACGAGAAGGATTGGATATCGGTGGCGCCACATTCCATACACTATTGGGACAAGTTTCTGCTCGAGCCGTATTCGTATGCACGCGACGTTGTCTACGTTGTCGTCTGTCCGGACAACGAGCATGTGGCAGCCAGCACGCGCACCTATTTCCGTGAGCTGAGCAGCACCTACGAGATGTGCAAGCTGGGCCGCCATACGCCCATACGCGGCTGGGACGGTGTCCTCCAGGTGGGCGCCGTTGAACGGGAGGCGGCTGCCACGCCCCTGGACGATTGGTTGCGCACTCTCGATCATGCGCCGCTGGCCAAACAGATCCGTCGCTATGCTGCAGCCTTTCTCTATCAGCTGGCGCCGTATTTGAGCCGCGTGCCCGGCGACAAGACGCTGCTCAATCCGCCCGATCCCAGCACAAGCAGCAGCGTGTCGCACAACAACAACAAGACACAGTCAACGGGCGTCGCGTCGTCAGCGCCGGAGCATGTGCATGTGCATGAAGCGGCGCCGGTTATTAAGCTGGAGCCCGGCACGGAACCACAGCAGCCAGCGCCGACAGCGACCGTCAGCCAGGATCAGGATACCAAGCCCGATATCAAGACGGGCGATACAAAGCCCGCCCTGGTGCTGGGCGATCCGTTGGGCATGGGCGAAACGCTCGAGGATATCAATCCGTCAGCGATTGTCCTGTATGTGGTGAATCCGTTTACCTTTGCCTCGGACAGCTTTGAGCTGGAGCGTCTGGCCTTGATTGCACTGTTGCGCTGCTATGCGGAGCTGTTGAAGGCGGTGCCGGACTCGGTGCGCGCCCAGATGAACATACAGATCATATCGCTGGAGTCCATCATGGAGCTGGGACCGTGCGGCAATCGTCGTCGCTTCTCCGACGAGATCAAGTGCCTGGCCCTCAACATATTCTCGCAGTGTCGCCGCCATTTGGTGCACGCCCAGCCCGTCAAGAGTCTGACTGGGTTTGGGACGGCCGCCAACATGGAGGCGTTCCTCAAGACCAAGGACGAACCAAATCGACGTGCCTACAAAATGTACACAGCACCCTTTGTGCTCGCCCCAATGCACGAACGGAACGACAAGACGGACTTCTCCCGGGCCGCCGGCAGCATGCACGGCCAGAACGAGACGCGCTATTCGGTGATGTATTGCAATTATTGTCTGAGCGAGGATCAGGCCTGGCTGCTGGCCACGGCGACCGATGAGCGCGGCGAGCTGCTCGAAAAGGTCTGCATCAATATCGATGTGCCGAATCGGGCCCGTCGACGCAAAGCTCCAGCACGTTATGTGGCACTGCGGAAGCTGATGGACTTTGTGATGGGTCTCATATCGCAGACGTCGCAAATGTGGCGTTTGGTTATCGGACGCATTGGACGGATCGGGCACAGCGAACTGAAGTCGTGGAGTCATCTGCTCAGTAAACAGCAACTCCAGAAGGCATCCAAACAGTTCAAGGATATGTGCAAACAGTGCACGCTCATGTATCCGCCGACCATATTGAGCGCCTGTCTGGTCACCCTGGAACCGGACGCCAAGCTGCGCGTTATGCCCGATCAGTTTACGCCCGACGAACGTTTCTCGCAGATCTCTATGCAGAATCCGTTGTCGACGCCACAGGATGTCACCTGTACGCATATTCTGGTCTTTCCAACGAGTGCTGTCTGTGCGGTAAGAAACTTTGATTTAAGATCGGCCTTTAACTGCATTTTATTATTTATTTATTTATTGATTTATTTATTATTCATGTATTTATTTAGAATCGTTTAACTTAATTTAATCAAATTATTTTTTACAGTCCTTTACGCGTCAATTCCAAAATGAGCCTCAGGTCGACGACGACTTCATCTTTGGCGAGGAGGAGGGCAACGAGGACTTCAGTGATGCCGACATCGGTGATCTCTT
Organism: Drosophila lacertosa; assembly: GCA_004143845.1. Taxonomy (NCBI): domain Eukaryota; kingdom Metazoa; phylum Arthropoda; class Insecta; order Diptera; family Drosophilidae; genus Drosophila; species Drosophila lacertosa. Next base: position 40,087 of record SCDZ01000655.1, on the reverse strand, counting down.
TTGGGACTGTAAGTATTTTGTTGTCGAAAACAAATATATTTCAAATGAATATCATCTGTGGCCAGTTGTCTCACTAATTAACTGAATTTTGCACAGCAGCTCACATGGATCGCGTCTCGAATCACGGCAGTCCCGGCCGCATGGAAGATAATCGCAGCTGGCAAAGTGCCGGCGGCAACAATTTCAAATGCACGCCGCCGCAGGAGGTCGAAGAGGTGAATAGAAATACTCGGTAAACTCAATTGATCAATAGCTAACTTTTTTTTTGTGATTTGTTTTATCGTCAGGTTGGTTCACTCAATCAGCAGCCCATTTCGGTGGGTTATATGGTGTCGACGGCGCCGACGGGTCGGATGCCCGCCTGGTTTTGGTCCGCCTGTCCGCATCTGGAGGATGTGTGCCCCGTCTTCCTGAAGACCGCACTGCATTTGCATGTGCCCAATATACAGATAGCCGACGATATACTCAACTCGACCAATGCCCATCAGTCGGCCAACGATCATCCGCTGGACTCAACACTAACGGCCGATGTGCTGCGCTTTGTTCTTGAGGGCTATAATGCGCTCTCCTGGCTAGCGCTCGATTCCAATACACACGATCGCCTCTCCTGTCTGCCCATCAATGTACAGACCCTAATGGATCTGTATTATCTGACGGCGGCAATAGCATAAAAGCCCAAATCAACACAACTCAACATAAACAACAGCAACATTAACATAACAACAGTAGCAGTAACACAAATTGTGTAACAGTATAACACTAACACTAACAGTAACAGTAACAGTAGCTGTTAAAGTAACAGTAGCTTCCGTTTTGCTGTACTTCCAACAAAAAAAAAAAAGCAAAAACAAAAAACTAAAAGCAAAATATCCACAAGTGCTATACCAAAAGAAACCAAACTAGATTGAAGAAAACAAACAAGCAAACAATATAATTAAAAAATGAAATATCACCAAGCAGCCAACCAGCAATGCAACAACTGAAGTTAACAGTCCAAAAAGAAATGGAAAGTAAACAACATTTAACATTAACAGTCACTGTAACAGCAACGCACAGTTAGCGTAAAACAAAGCCTTGTAATAACAGCAACAACAGCCTTACAGCCTTAACACAGGGTGTGCAAAAATGATGAGAGCAAAGAAAGAAAGCTGAGAGATGAGCGACGATAAGCGACGAAGAGCGACGAAGAGCGATAAATTGATAGCGCGGTTAATCGATTGCGACCGAATGATTACCGATAAGTCTTGTGTAGCAAAAACAGCATTACTATTTATTAATTGAAAGAATTGTGTATAGTGCAAGAATTGTTTTTTTTTTTAGGCTGGCGTTCGTTTTAGTCTTTAATATTTATACATATACAAAACAAAAACAAAAACAAAAAAACAAAAATGAAACAAAAAACAAAAAACAACCACACATAGGGGCATATTTATATATATTATATACATAGATCATATACAACAACAACAACAACAAAAAAACAAAAAACAAAAATACGCAAGATTAAAGAAAACAAAAAAACATATTTAGCATGTAAGTAAATAAAAGTTTGTACATATTTACAACCAATTTGCCGTAAGCAGTAAGAACAACAACAATAATTATAAAAAGAAAACAAACAAACAAAAATTATAATTATACAATAACAAATGAGTAGCTTACGATTAAACAAAAAAACAAAAAACAACAAAAAGAAAACCTAATTAAAACTTAAATTAAATTAATAAATGTGTAAAATTTTTTTTTTTTGTGCAAAGCGAGAATTAGTTTAAATTATTATAAAATAAAAACAATTCAATTTAATGTAAAAGCGAAAACTCACACACACACACTTACATACCTACATACACAGACAGACACACATATACAAAAGGCAACGGTATACTGTACATGCATATAACACATATATGTATATATATATATATTCATATGTATATATATATATGTATATAGTTACACACACATATATATATCTGGACGCAAAGCGCAGATGTTGAGGGGAAAATAGAAGAAGGAACAGGGAACTGGGTGGGGTAGGGAAAGGGAAGGGGGAGGGGGGTTTACGAGCTAGAACAGCGGGCGGGTCAAAGTTTAAGGTGTAAGGGTTTTTAAGTCAAGTTAAGTAGGGACTGTTTAATAAAAAAAATATTGTGTTTTGTGTTGCCTTCAATACTTGAAATATGAGGCAACTTTTTGTACTTCGCACACACACACACACACACCCATACAAACAAACAGACACACACACACTTGCATACACAACACTCACATAGCCAATTGTTTAATAATGAATTACTTAAAAGAAAAATGTGTACAAATTAAACATAAAGTGGTTTATAAAAGAAAAGCTTTCGAAAAACAAAAAGAAGAACCCAACAAATTGATTTTGCACGTTTAAAACAAAAAGATTTTCGCTAGGCTTAAGTTTGCATTAAATTAAACAATGAAATTATTTTTACCTGTGTATTTTAATTAGCATAATTTATCAACAACCAACAAAACAAAGCGAAACTACAAAAAACTACATTTACAAAGACGTTTTCTAGTAATTACCACACACACACATACACACACACACACATACACACACAAGCATAACTTTTAAGTAGTTTGGTTTTTCATTTTAGTATTCTATTTTTTTTGTGTAAAATAAACAACAATTATTTGCAAATTTTGTTTTGGTACATTTACTTAAAAGCTCTTTTAATCTCTTTGCGGAACAACCCAAATGCAAGTCAATTGGTATTTAAATACTAAATGTTTTGCTTGTCTCGTTTTCATTCTAGTTTTGCGCCGCCTAATCACATAACAGATTCATTCATATCTAAATATAAAGCACGCTAAGTGCACGCTGTACATAAAAAAAAACGCTTACAAATTAATTTCTAGAACGTTTTTATTTGCAACTTAGCCAAACAGAGTGCAAAAGAGCAGAGCAAAAGAGAAAAAGAAAACATTTCCTAGCTAAAGGGTTTCAGTTCACAACACTCGATTCTCACTCTCTCTTTCTGTTGCTGCTGCTGATGCTGCTGCTGACCTTGGCGCCAATCAAGTGCAGGCAAGAGCAAAAATACATATACATACATACATATAGCAATAATTTTTAATTGTAATGCACACAAGCACACACACACACATACACACACACTCACACAAACGAGCATACACGCAGAGCAAACACAAACAAAACGAAACAAATACGAAACATATAACGCAACAATTGACAACAAGCATTCATAAATAACAAAAAAAAATGAATTAAAACCAAAATGGAGGGAACAGATTTTATAAAATCAACTCAATTTACGAGTTGAACACTTTTTTTATGAAAAAAGAAAAACGAAAAAAAAAAAACAAAAACCAAACCAAAAAAAAAACAAAAACAAAACAAGCAGAAAAATGCAGGCGTTTCCACTGCAGCGCTGTCTTCGTCTGGCAGTGAAAACCGCGGTGAATAACAAAAGTTACACAACACACGTATATAGATATAAGTAAAATCGAAAAGAAATTCAACAAAAAAAAAATAAAATGAAAGAAATTGTAAAGGCTTGCGATTAAGGCAGAAACGAAAAACAAATAAATAATAATAAAGATTACATAAGTGCATTAAGTGAAGTATAGAGGAGAAAACCATTTACTAGCCCAGCCCCTAGCCTAAAAGTATGCAATTATTAAGTTAAACATTTGTTAAGGTTAGCTCGAGGTTAGTTTTACGGCACTACTACATGCATACACACTCACACACACAACACACACACACAAACACACACATTCGCATATATAAACGTAAGCATGTGTGTATATAGGCCAAATTCCAATTGAAAATTATACTTAGACGAACAAAACAAAAGAACAAGAGATAAGGAAAAACAAGAAAAATCCATTGCATTTGTTTATAAAACAAACAAAAAAATAAAAATACATATACATTTAAAAAACAAATACATACATATATAAAAAAATGAAGTTGGGCTGCGAAAATGTATGTCAAAATCTAGCTACAGAATTGCATATTATATACAATTAACATAATTATATACATATATATATATATATAGTATATATATATATTATATAATGGGCAAACACACAAAATGTTGTTGTAGTCAAATTACAATTAAGTTTTGTTTTTGCTACCGGGTGAGTCAAAAAAGAAAACAAAAAAATAGTAAAAGTCAAATTTTAAAATGTGCAAAGTCAAAATGCAAACAAAAATTTAAAGAAACAAAAAAAAAACGAGCAAAACAAAAAAAATGAAAGCGAAACCAAATAATTTTTTTGCATATTCTATATAATTATAACGGTTTTTGGCGAGCAAAAAAACACATTTTTTTCAATAAAATAAAAAAAAAAATAAAAACAAAAAGGAAAACCAATTTAAATCAAAATGTTTTTTTGCTTAACAATAACAATCTAGATTGATTTCCAGCATTCCAGCCTGCGATTGAACTCCAGCCAGGCTTCCCATAAGAAGTGCGTGTGCAGTCGTTGCTCAACTAAAAGCAATGGAAAGCTCGTTGGATGCGCTGCAAGGCTTTCTTTCATACTGTTTCACAATGTAAGGGATTATTGACTTTATTCAGCCTGTGATTTTTGGTGTGTATATTTGTGTAAATTAAGCCTTCAGAAGCTTGACAAATCGTGAAACATACTTCTTATATAGTTTAACAGCTAGAATAAGCAAATTGTACAGGTAAACTATAGACGATACTGTAAACAGAGTATTGCACTGTTCTCCCTTGCTCTTGATGTTTTTCACCACGCACGACCATCTCCTTCACCTCCCACTCGCAGTCGTAGCGCAGTTCTAGAAACTACAGAAAAGCGAGCAGTTCGTGTGTGGTCAGCTTCCTGGTGCTGGAATACGCGCGTAGGCACTCGTCGTCCGCACAGAGGCGCACGCGTCGGCAGAGATGCTCGGTGCGCAGCCGGATTTCGTCGAGGCCCAGTCGAGTCTCTTGAAGAGTCTGTGTAGGCGCTTCTATACGTGATAAATGTGGCGCGATTGTCGAAAAGCTCGACATAACGTTTTATTTGGTCGCCGCCCTTGACTATTTTCTGCAGTCAGGTGAGAGTATCCATTTTGATGGTAGTAGGTATTTGATGCAGCTCCTTTTAAATGTCATTGTCACTTTGGTTTAAAATACCAATTTAAACTGTAGAAGCGCTCTTTTATATCTGATATCAATTATTTGAATTGCTCAACACATTTATTTTGTTTTCTTTTTCTATTCTAATTATTTAAACTGAATGCAGGTGCATTCGTATTGATTTAATGCGCATTTTTTGGCTAACTGTTGCAAAAGCTCTTTTCATCTCTTATCTAGAACATGAGGGAATGGTAAACCAACAAAGTGTTGAGCAAATTCTTTGCATTGCTTTTGTTGTGTCGCTTGCAATTGCACTCATTCAAATTGAGAGAGCTTAGCTTTGCTCTGCTCTGACTTTGTTCGTGTGTGCAAGTGGTAAATGATAATCGCCAATTGAATAAGACAGTTCTAATAAGCATTATTCGCATGTTATGTGCAGCGAGGGCTTGCATTGCATGTAACTGTAATTGGACGTTTCTTTGTGCTGCATTTTCTTAAAACTGACGAATGCAGTTGCGTTAATGCTGGCTGTTCTCTTGAGAGTAGCAAAAACTAAAGGTTGTTTCTAATTAGGATTTTATCGCTCACTCAAAGTGTTGAGCAATATCAGCTAGACCGGCAGACACGTGTCAAGCCATATCGCGTTACTCAACACTGCTCCTGTCGTTTTTGCTTTGCGTGCCAATTTGATCGTGAAATAATTAAAAGTGTTATTTGAAACTAGTTTCGTACAAGTTTAAATGCGCATTAATTGCGCGCTTGTTAGGCGCCTCTTCCAGTCTGCTGTTGCTGGCTGCTGCTGCTTGCAGGCAATTAGCTGCCGGCTAGTTGCTGCAGGCATTTTCTTTGCTGCATTTTTTTTGTATGCTTCGTTTATTTTTATTTTTATTTTTTTTTGGGGTCGTCGCAGGCTGTCAGCCCGCGCAGGCAGCCATGAATTACGGTGCGTTGATTGCGTTTAAGGCCTGATTGTGCGGCAACAACAACAACAACAACAACAACGACGACGACGACGAACGTGGAGCGCTGCAAAAGCTCACAAATTGCTGTTCTTTTGAGGTAAGCGCGAGCGCGCGCGCATTCGGCAAACTTGTTTTTCCCTTTCTGGTTCTGCATTAATTATCAACAAATCATTTTTGTAGCACTGAAAGGGCGCATTTATCAGCGATTATGCATGGGCACCAACACAGAATGGGGCAGGCGCAGGAGCAGGAAAAGGAGGCGGAGAAGCTGCCATCAAGTGTCGCAGAACATGTGTAGGCCTGGCAGCTACAGACGCTGTCGCAAGATTGAGGCTCCAAGCGGATGTGGCCATGTGGCATGAATTGTGCACGTTTGCCAATTCACAATTCACAATTTAGCGACGTGCCGCCGCCGAATTTGTCAGCCCAAAAAGCGCTCACAATAGTGAGCAGCAGGACAGCGGCCAGTTGCCAGTTGCCAGTGGACAGCAGACAGAGGCTGTTGCTCCGACACAAGGACGTCAGGCAGGCGTCGGCAACATGACATGGCGTTGATAAGGAGCAGCAAAAAAAAAAAGATCGCGCTCGCAGCATTGCAATTAAGATATTTTTATGTAAATTAATGAAAACAGCGAACAGATCGCCAGACAGAAGCACTCGAACAGAAAAAAGAGGAGCAGCAGAAGGAGTAGAAGCTGCACTTGGAGTGGGAGCAGAAGCTGCTGCAGAATTCTTGCGGCATGCGTGCAACTTACAAATAAGTACAAGCCGCAGTCGGCGTCGCAGTCGAAGTCGGCGTCGCAGTCGCAGCGACTGCAAAGCCAATTGCGTCGAAAACCGTGCGCATTTTTAATTGGAAAGCGTACACAAAAAACGAGCGTTCTCTTCAAAAGTGATCGACCCGAAGATACCCTATAAATGGTGCGTATGCTATTTATTGTATATGATTTTAATTTAAAGTGTTTCTTTTTTCTTTAATTTAATAGTGTCTTGAATTCGAACTCAAATCTGCCTTGTTTAATGGAATGAATGAAAAAACACATGCAAAAAATTTATCCATTTTTTAATAAGAGTTTTTTACTAGAAAAAAGGATAGAGTGGAATATCCTGCTGTTAATAATTCTAAGGATCATTGTGTTTGTAACATATATTTCTCTAAAGTGAATAATATGCAAACTTCTAAAGTTCGCTCTTATGTCTACAGGGTATACAAAAACGAAGCCGAAGGAGCCAATGGCCAGCGCAGCAGCAACACAAAAAGTGACGCACCGAAAATTTATTGTCTCATGATGCTGCTGATGTTGTTGTTGCTGTTGTTGTTGCTGTTGCTGATGCTGGAGAAGCGAACCCGATCGGCGCGTTGAGCCGCATGTCGAATGGCCAGAGCAAACAGCAAGAAAGGCCGCAGGCACACAAATCGAATGCAGAAGGAGCGTATCGAGTAGACGAAAGAGGATGGAGGATGGAGGATGGAGGATGCAAAGGGACAGGCAGAAGGATGGAACGCTGGAGTGGCGACTGCAACTCCTTCGGTTTGGGGCCGTTACTTAGGCATTTATGTCTGGCACTTGACACATTTTGTTATGGCATTTCAGCTACCGCGCGCTCTGACTTTGTTGACCCAATCAAAATTCCTGGATCTTGCACTTGAATGCGTTTAATTTGTAAGCTCGCCGGGTCGCCAACTGTTCGCCAAGTGTTGTGCCACAATATGCGGCAACGGCTCATGAGAATCAGCGCTGGAATCTCTGTTCTTAACATGTTGTTGCCGCAGCAAAATCGATCTTCAATTATTTAGATTTATGCGCAACAGTAGCCCAAGCAACTGGAGAACAAAGGATTATGTTATTATAAGGCAACTATTCAAATGCGGGTAAGTCAAAGCAATTATTACCCCAAAAATTTCGACTGTAAACTTAGTTTTTACTAAATCAATTTGTTGACATTCTAAATATGATTGTATGCCACTTTTTTTTTTAAACATATGTAATGATGCACATGCTTGTGGCAAGTTCTGTACAATTTTGCTCCATTTGCAGCTGCTCTTTGAACCCCTGTTTTGCATTTAGCCCGCTTTGGCATAGGCCAAGTTTGCTTTGCTGTCTGCTTATCTGTGCCGCCGACTTCCTCTAGGCCTTATAGATTGCACTTAAAGCAAAGCAAAAGGAATATAAAAAAAAAGAGCGTGTGGGGTGCAGCTGCCTAAACCCAGACCCAGACCCAGACCCAAACCCAAAGTCAGACCCAGAAACAGGAACAGAACCAGCTTCAGCTGCAATTGCAATTGCAGCTTTCGAGTTGTTGCCGGTAGCGTTGCTTGCTGATCGCTTGACCAGCGGAAAGAGGGGGGAGGGGAGGGTGAAAGGGGGCGAGGTTGATTTATTCTAATCTGTATAAGCATTGCTATAATAAAGCAAAAGTGCCCACTGAGTGGACAATGCTGGCCAAGCTTTGCATGCGTTGTCTTCTGGCCAAATTGCAGATCAGCCAGTTTTCTCTCTCTCTCTCTCTCTCTCTGTGTGTGTGTTTGTGTGTGTGTGTTTGTGGCTGTCGCTTTGGGCATTGGTCAATGCGAATAATTGGCTTTAAGCCGCCAGTGCAGACGCAGCTGCAGTTTCTAATGACTTAGCGGGCAGCAGCAGCAACTGTGGCAGGAACGTGACAAAGGGGCATGCCACCAAAATGAAGTTGCCTGGGCTAATTTATTTAGCTGGCAACGCAATCGACATGCAAAATGTGTCACCGCAGCAATACTTGGCGGCGCAAAGTGCTTGCCACCAAATGGTGCACACACACAAAACAAAGGCTAACCTTCTTTGCCAGCGCGTGTTGCAAACACTTTCTGATTGACTCTGGCCAGGATAGGGATTAGCCAATGCTGCTCTTCTGCTGCTGCGTTTTATTCAAATTTCAACATGCTGCAAACACGCAAACTGCGAAGGGGCAAGAGGCAAGGGGCAGGGGCAAGGAGTTGGAATAGGCGGCATCCAAATCACGTAATGCGCCTTGCAAACATTGTTGAAAACACTTGCGGCAAACACTAAAAGCTGAAGGCCTTTGTCTACATCGAGTTTGTCGCCGTTGCCACGCCCCCTTCTAACAACGCGCGCCCCCCCCCCCCCCCACACTCCTGAGTGTCCTTCATTTGGTCCTCTTTTGTACTTCTTCTTTTTTTAGAGTGAATTTACATTTGATTGCACTCGAAAAAAAGGGTATTTAGATTCTGTTGTAAAGTGCGTAACAAAATTCTAAAAAAATCTATATAGAATATATATTCTTGATCAGCAGCCATATTCCTTTTTATTCAAAGTAAGGATTTTGTTTAAAACCAATCTTGGTTTGGATTCTTTTGTTTTTTCTATAGGTAAAACTTATGTTAAGGGTGGTCAGATCGGTAATATAGCAATAATAATAAGGATAGTCAGATCAATGATCTATATAATATACCTATTATATATAGAAAAAAACGGTTAAAAATAGATTTTTTGTTTGAAGCTCAAAAAAGCTGTTTTTTATTGTTTATAAACTCAAATATTTTTATAATATATTATAAAGCTATTATTAACATTAGAAAAGTGATTAAATATAAACTGTTTAGCAGGTTTCTTCTTTATAAAAACAAATAATATATTCTGATCAGATTGTTTAATATTATGTTTATATAAAAAAACTCCTTTTGTTATATAAAATAATTTAAAGAACCTGAAAATTTGTTCGGCTTAATAAAGCTATTGAACATCAGTTTATTATAATTTATTATTAGAATATTATTAGAACCTTTCTTGCTATTTAAGTTATTTGAAGGAAAATCAACTCAAGTTCAAACTCTATTTTATTGTTCCTAATAAGGATTAACAAAGTCTTATAAATTTGTATATAGAATTTCATATAGGATTAATTGGGAGTTTTCTTTTATTTTCTATATATTTATTAGAGTATTTTGTTAGAGTATTTAATTTGTGGCCAGTTGTCGATTTTATGTGAATTCCTAGATCAAGAAAGATGGGCGAGAAAAGGAAAGAAGGAAGGCGAAGGGGAAAGGATGTGGAAAAGACTTTGGGTTTATTTAAATTTATATTCGTAGAATGCCACAAGTCGCCACATCGAAGCGCAATTTGTTGTTGCAGCTTACAACTTGCAACGTGCGGCAAGCAGTAGCCCAGACAGAGCTGCAAAATGCAAAATGCAACTGCATCAGCATCAACATCAGCAGCAGCAGCAGCAGCAACTGCGTCTGCGTATGAAAATTAATTGCTGCCACTCGTGACGATGGCTGCAGACCGAACTCTGCCACTTGCCGCATGCCCCATGCCGCATGCTGTTTGCCAGGGCTGCGCGTAGAGTGGGCGGCATTTGTTGGCTCGCATATCGTTTAGATTTATGGCCGTCGCCTCTGCCTCAGTCTTTGCCTCAGTTGCTGCCTCTGCGCGAGTGTCGCGTGATAAGTCTATAAAATGTATGCAACATTTGTATGTGGCAAATGGCAGAGTTGCAGAGTGGCAGAGTGGGCTGCAAATTTGCATATCTCCCTCTCTCTCTCTGTCCGTTCCCCCTCCTCCTTCTCTCTCTCTCTCTCTCTGGACATCGCGTAGGACTTTCATTATGTTGGCTGGTGAAAGGCGCCTGCTGCATGTGGGCCGCTGTTAATTGTATATCATATGAGGCAATATATGCAATATGCGATTGCAGCAGCAGCAGCAGCAGCTACCAGCTCCCAGTTCCCAGTTCCAGTTTCAGTTCCAGGTGAAAGGAATACATTAAATCGCTCGGTCTGGTCGCAGCTTTTTCAACAGGTGCCAATGTTGCATGCCACCAGTTTGAAATCCCTTTTGTTCAATCAGCTTTTGCTTGATTTACAATTTCAAGTTGATGACATTTCAAACAGCTCCTTTTCCTAGTCACAACTGCCAGGATCAGGGGGGGAACTGTCGCCAACTGAGTCACCCTGTGACACATTGCACCATTAATTTGATGGATTGTAAAGTTTCTCGCTTCAACAATTTTGGAGCCGAAAAAAAAAATACGGAAAAGAAGCGCATGAAAAAACAAGTCAAAGTTTAAGTTGAGTGTGAACAACTAGTAGATACCCTGTAAAGAATGTCAACTAGGCTAAACCAGGAATATATATATATATATATGTTCACAAATGGAATGAATATACCTCTAAAAACACTTTCAATGAGTATAAGGTTGGAAAAAAAAGGGAAAATTAAGGCGCACACGCATTGATGACAACGTTAAGGATGTTGCAAGTGGGCGTGGCAAAGGGAGGGTTGAGGGGGGTAAAGGAGTCTTTTGGGGCTGCTTTAAATTTATGCCTGCCCAAGTTGACGCTTCGCTGAGTTTCGTGTGTTAAATTGCCACACAACAAACGAAAGGCGTCCAGTCGCATCGACGACATCGCTGCTGATGATGATTAAGGATGCAGAATGGAGGATGGAGGATGGAGGATGGAGGATGGAGGTTGGAGGATTCAGCATTGAGGAACTGGAAGCGTTGAAAGCAGTTCATTTGCATTGTAGACACGGCCAGTGAAATTGGGCGACGCTTCAGTGCAGATGCTTAAAACATAAATTGGGATTTTGATTGGGAGTCTCATTGCAAAGGTCGTTTAAACGGGCCTGAACTAGTTCCGATGAACTGTTGAGTTGTTCAACTGTGCAAAGATTTCCAGATTCTCCTTTTCGCTTTAAGCAGTGTTTTTTGTTCAGTTTTTAAAATGAGCTAGTTCAGATGAACTGTTAAATTTTTCAATTGTGCAAAGATTTCCAGTTTTCCATTTCCCTTTCGCTTTAAGCATTGTTTTTTGTTCAGTTCATTTAGTGAACTAGTTCAAATGAGCTGCTGAATTATGTAAACTTAATTTTATTCTACTCACGTTGCTTTCCTAACATTTTATTATACTTATTTCTTTAGACTTGTTCTTTATTAGAATTCCTCTTTTTCCATTTTTTTCAATTTTATTATTTTTCATTTATCATTATTTGTTCAATGTTTTCTCCATCTCTTTCTTTCTATCTGTTTCAATTGCAGTCTAGCATATTTTGGTTTCTTTCTCTCGCTTTTCGTATCTTTCTTGTTGTATTGCTCTCCTGCTCTCCCTTTAAATAGTTTTTTATATTATTAGCGCTTTAATTCTTATTTCCTTTGTTCTCATTTCTTTTTTGTGATCCTTCTATAATCCTTTTCGTGTCTTATTGTCATTTTCTTTTCTTCATTCACTTTTTCGCAAATTACTTTCACTCTTATTTATTCTTTTGCTATTGTTTTTGTTCTCTTCCCTGTCGTTCTCTCTCCCTCGTTCCTTTCTCCTCTCTCTCTCTCTCTCTCTCTCTCGCAGTTGATTAGTTTATATGATTCTTTCCATTTATATCTTTTTCTTATTTGCTTTCTTCTCGTTCTATTCCATTCATAATTGCTCTCTTCTTCCTTACACTCTCCTTTATTATGTCTTATCTTACTCTCACTCTTGTTCTTCCATGTTAATCTCTCTCTAGCTTAAACTTTTTTCGTTCTCTCTTCCTTCCTTTTTTTTTTTTAAAGCTTTCGTTTGTTAAGCTTAGTTTTTTCTTTCTCCCTCTTTCTCTCTGCTTCTCTTTCGCTCTCTTTTTGTGACTGCTTCGATTTGCAAGCATTTATGGGCAACTCTTTGTTGTGCCAAGCAAATATGACAAGCTGAAGCTGGACAGGCTCTGGCCTCCACATATAGAATGCCAACGTTGGTCGCTGTGGAGCAGCCTCCTTTCCTTCTGTCCCGCCGTGGAGGTCTTTAGGTCCGCACAAGGAGCTGCTGCTCGGGCTCCTTTTTGCCTTAACTGCGATTGACGTTCGCTGATAGGCGAATTTTGCATAAACGCAAACGAGGCAAACGAGGCGTTGGCGGAAATGCGTTTTGTATCCTTGTGCCGCCTTGTTGCACAGTCAGAGTGCCCGTGCCCGTGCCTGTGTGTGTGTGTGCTTGCCACATGTGGCAGCGTCTCTTTTGCCATTTTGGCCGGCGCATTGTCTGCGCCTGTGCCTGCTGGACGGCGGCTTTGTTTAATTGCGAGCTGCAATTGTGAGTTTGTTGTTGTCGTTGGTTTCCATTTCGCAATTCGCAGTTCGCTGTTCGCATCCAATTGTCCCTGGAGGCATATGCTCGCCGCATATGCGAACGCATCGCAATTGAGCATTGGCCATTGGCCATTGGGCATTCAACATTGAGAATCGGAGCACGCTTCAGCAGACCGCTCGCCAGCCGCAAAATTCCTATGGCCCCACATCGCCATAACCAGGCTCAGTTCCTGTTGCCGGGCCACGCACAATGCGCGCATAATAATGAGGCAAGGCAGCAAACTCGTTTAAGCTCCAAGCTGCAACTTCAACTTGCCGCACGCCGCCTGCCGCTTGCTGCTTGCCACGCATTTTGTTGCATGAAAACTAAAAACTAAAAAAAAACGATTCCTCATCAAAGTGACAAAACTATTCTAGTTACAAATGCAGCCTTCAGTTTTTTTTTTTGGCCATATTTAAAGTGTGAAAGCTTTAAAGTCTTTAGATACTTTTCTTTTTCCATCTGTATCTATAAACTAGAAGACATTTGTTGGGATTAGAATGTGTTTTAAACACACTTGTTTTCTAGACTGAAGTGAGGGAGGCGGGGGGCGGGGGGCGGGGTTTGTGTTCTTGGCCACGCCCGCAAGTTTTGGCTTAATCGCATTGCCGGCGATTTAAGCTGATTTAGCAGCTTGTTGCGCGACAAGCTAACTGTTTACCACAACAAAGGCCGCCAGCTGCATAGCTGGCCACAAAGCGAAAGCCCCTCAAGAAGTTGGTTAGTTTTTTTTTGTATTTTTTTTTTTTGTAAATCGCGCACGAGTAAACACAAAAGATGTTTGAAGCCCTTGCCATCGGCTCAGCTCAGCTCAGCTTGGTTTGGTTTGGTTTGCTTTGGTTCGGTTCGGTTCGGTCGCCATATGATGATGGAGCCGCGCCCGTTTGCGGAGCATGTTGTCAACGTTTTGTGCTAGCCGCGGGTGCACAATATTCCAACTCCGACTCCAACTTGGACTCCTTTGGCTTTAGCTTTTTGCCTTTCCCTCATTGAAGCGGCCCAAAACTTTCGTGCAATGCATTTTCTATTGTTCTTGGCCGAGAGTGAGAGAGAGTGAGAGAAGAGAGCACAAAAAAAACAAAACAAAAGCCAAATATTTCCACTTCTCTCGCTCTGAACTCCTGTGGGGCACTCCTTGGAAACGTAACGAAGTCAACGTTGCTGCCACAAAATGAGCGCTTTATACCTACTTAGATCGCTATAAATTTGGCTTAAGGCAAGAAAAGTGTTGCCGTGTTGGGCTGCAGACAGCGCAGCTGTCTGCTGGACCATTGATGCACAGTGGTCCAATGATCCATGAAAATTCAATCAAAATTTAATGCATTTAAATGGAACTTATTGTTTATTCAGTTACTTGAAAATTAAGTTCTTATTTTAGTTTGTTTAAGAGAACAATTATAAACAAAATCCAACTTTGCTTTTAATCCTTAAATTTGTTACAATTTCAGGAAATCTTATTTATCTGCTTGTTTCCTGAGAAGTCGTTGGTAAGTATGTATTTATTTAAACAATATAGAAAAACAATTGGTTAATTTATTTCATTTTTTATTTCAGTTTTACGGGCTGCGTTATTTGTTTTATTTTTAAGTTTATAATAAATAGTGTTTGAAAATAAAATACATTTAAATATTAAGCAAAGTATGTCATATATATAAATTATTATTAAACATAAGATCTACTTAATAATATTCATTAATAATCGGCTTAAAATTATATAAAAAACACTGATTATGCAAATGTTTGCATTTTAATGTTTAAAAATAAAAAACATAAAAATATTAGGCAAAGTTTGCCATAAATATAAATTGTTATTAAACATAAGATCTACTTAATAATAATCATTAATAATCTGCTTAAAATTATATAATGTTAATGTTAAATAAAATAATTTTAAATATTAAGCAGTGCGTCATAATTTGTACTATAATTAATATTTATTATTATTAATTTTTGTTAAAATAAAAAGAAAATGAAAAGCGATGAAATTCTGTTTTTATTATATTCATGGGTAATTTTTCTGTGAAGCGCTGAGCCAGATTTTCGTTCAAATCCCAGCTGAAATACCAGGCGAACATAAATCGTCAGAAGGTCGACCAAAAAAATTGCAAATAAACTTCGAGTGACGTCACATTTGACTCGTTAGAGGTGGAGATAAAATCGATTGGTATTCAACTTGCAATTCTTGCGATTGCTGGACAAAAAAATCGAAAAAAAAAACGTTTTTTCAAATTTTATCAAATTTTCGGATTTTATTTTATTTAAACAATTCGACAATGATTTTTTTTGTTAATAATATTTAATAAACAAACACACCTTTTTTATGACTTTAAAATACTTATATTAAGTTTTACAATAAAACGTTTTGTTTTTTACAACAGGTTAATGTTTACAAAATTAGATTAATATTAATTAATTCATAATTCATTTACAATCGATCCGTTTTTTTAATAAACATTGTGATTTAACTTATAATGTAAGTTATATTTATGTAATTAATTTAAGACTTAGATAAGTTTTTATTTTCCGTCAATTATTTATTTTACAAATTTTTTTACAAATTCGAAATTCATTTAAAAATCATTTAAAGTTTGGTTTTTCTTTGTAGAATATTATTAATTATTATATTATTTATTATTCTATATTATATTATTTTATATACATTTAATTTTAAAAAGCTGAAGCTGAGTTTCCTGGCCGCACATTAAGCTATAAAGAAAAAAAAAAAGAGTTTAGAGTTTTATTTATTTTACAATTTTAATTTAGATTTCAATAAAGTATTTATAAAATTATTAAAAATTACGTGTCAAACAAATGGTTTAGGGACCACTGTGCGGACTGTATGTTGTGTGGCTTTGGTTTGGTTTGCTTTGGTGCGGCTTGTTGCCCGTTGCCCGCGTTGCACGTTGCACGTTGCACGTTGCCCGGTTGCCCGTTAGTGGAGCTTAGAGGCCGCGCATTGCCGCAAGTCCGCATGATTTATGCGATTATTCTTTTGCGCAGCGCCCAACTTTATTGTTTTATGTTGTTGTTGTTGTTTTTTTTGTTTTTTGTTTTTTGTTTGTGGCCAGCGATTGTGCGACGTTGGGTCTATTGGCCTGTCTTTTGGCTAAAAACTGCACTCGTATCTTGTTGCAGCCGCTGGCCGCTGGCGCTGATTCCAGCAGCCAGCTGTTGGGTGCTGAGTGCAACGGATTGTGGCAGGAGTGGGGGCGGGGGCAGCAACGGGGCTTAAAGTGTGTGTTTGTGTTCAATTATTGAACATGCAGCATTGTTGCACATGCAGCTGTGGCAGGCATGCGCCGGGTTAATGTCTTGTTGGTTATTGCCACCTCACTCTATCTCTCTCTCTCTCGCTCTCTCCCTCTCGCTCTCTCCCTCTCGCTCGTATGTTGCACTTTGCCCATTTGTAATTTGGCACTAACGGATCTGTTGATCCCATAAATTGCATAGCTGCACAGCTGCTCAACATGTGTGAGAGAGAGAGAGAGAGTTAGAGTCTGGGCCAGTTTGTTAACAAGTTCATTAAAGCCTCACCTTTAATAACTGTCCAAATTGCGGCCTATAAAATCTGTGATTTGATGCGTTGCAGCAGCTGCAGCTGCAAATGCAAATGCAATTAGCCATAAACAAAAGTTGGCCTAAACTCAATTTAATTAGGTTCTTTGTGAAACAAGTGAAGAACAAATTTTTTTGTTTTCTTTTACGAAGTTAAGTTTTGTTACCTTATTGAAGCTGGAAGTTGGCCATTTTTGGCAATAATTTTATGATATGGTTTTTACGTTTAAGCCACAATTAGCGAGTGCGAGTTGCAGCTGTGAATGCAAATGCTTTTGGCGTTTTTCCCTTTTGGCCGCGGACGAGACCCCCCCCCCCCCCCCCCCTCACTCTTTGGGGGCAATTATAGTAGACTCGCATCTGAGCCAGGCCCAGACCAGGCCCGACCAGGCCAGGCCAGATCCGGCTCGCATCGAGCCGCGCCAAGTTCAGCTAGTTGCTGGTCTATTTTTGGTAACTTGTCTAACAAGCGGCAACTGTTGCCGCAGCTGCTTTTCTGCTTTTGGGCGGGGCAGCAACCGCTCGCACTTATAGCCAATAAGCAGCATTGAACTGGCCAACAACTAAACTAAACTAAACTTAACTCAACTAGACTGAGTCACAGCCAACGCCTTGGCTTATGGCTCTTGCCAGCTGCCGTTTGTTTTTTGTTGTTGTTGCCATTTGCAACCAAATGGGGGCAACTCCGTGCCCACTCACTAACTCACTTTATGCTTGCCACACTTACTTGCCACAATTGCTTATTTCTTTTGTGGCAACATAACAACAAAAAATTGTGCTTAAGACTCCGACACGAAATCATATTGATTTCTGATTTAGCTTTGATTGTGATTGTAGATTTTAAATAAATGAGGGTGCTATTGTACGACTATGCAGATACCCTGTAAAGCATAATAAAATTGTTGAAAATATGTTTTATACTCTCTTAGATCTTTGCAGTTGTACAGAGAAAGAGAGAGATAGACGAACAAATGGCCTGTTCTAGCAGATAGCCCGACTATGCAGATACCCTGTAAAGCATATTGAAACTGTTCCAACGTCTTTTTATACGAAATCATATTGATTTCTGATTTAGCTTTGATTGTGATTGTAGATTTTGAATAAATGTGGGTGCTATTGTACGACTATGCAGATACCCTGTAAAGCAAAATAAAATTGTCGAAAATATGTTTTATACTCTCTTAGATCGTTGCAGTTGTAGAGAGAGAGAGAGAGAGATAGACGAACAAATGGCCTGTTCTAGCAGATAATCCGACTATGCAGATACCCTGTAAAGCATATTGTTGGAACACGTTTTAATACTCTTTGAGATCTTTCCAGTTGTAGAGAGAGAGATAGACGCACAAATGGCCTGTTCTAGCAGATAACCCGACTATGCAGATACCCTGTAAATGCATATTAAAATTGTTGCAAGGCCTTTTTATACTCAGTAAGTTTTTTTTAGTTACAGAGCAACAAAGTATCAGATAGACGAACAGTTACCCTATACTAGCATATATCCCGACTAGCAGATACCCTGTATGTGCATATTCAAAGGGTTGCAGGCGTGTTATTCTTGCAGATAGATTGTCTGTTGGAACTTATATAATTATAATAAATATTAATTTATTATAATTAAAAATTTATTAAGGTTTAATCTTTTAAAATTACTATAGCTCGACTATATTTAGTCCGATATTGGTAAGATATACCTCATTCAACTATTACGAGTCTATAGAATTTATCTAAATTTAAAATATTTTTTCTTACCAGATCGATAAGCTATATCTATATTAAATCTGACTTGATTTGGGTAAAATATGCAAATAAAAATTAAATTAACTAACTTTAAATAATAATATCTCAGCCATATAAAGGTCCTTAAATGTGGAATTACACTTTCTTCGATTCGTTTAAGTCTTGAGAAATATATATAAATATATGCTATTTTTTTTTAATATTTTCTAATTGTGATTTTTTCAAATTTGGTCATATTTTAGTATTTACTTTTTTTGCTGCCATTCGATGATCATGATTTTAACGAATCAGAAAATGCATAACATTTAAATGTATGAAATATTTTTGAGTGATTTATGCAATTTTAAACTGATAGTTTTACAGGGTATCTGTGAGTCTATCAAGTGATCCGCCGCTGGCATGTGGCATAATTAAACGTGGGCACAATCGCCATTCTCATGGCAATAATAACATTCATTTGCCATCCAGCTGGACCCCGTTCTGGCCTGGCCCACAGTTCCAGTTTGCGGCTTATTCAGTTTGCAGTTATTCACAATTATTTTTTTGTGCTGGCAACTGAAATTTGCATATTTTCATATCGAGCAGCAGCTGCGGCAGCAATCAGAGCGAACTGTCAGAGCAGGAAGGGGAGGGGGGGAGGGGGAGGGGGGGGGGAAATGAGCAAACGAGAAAACTGGAAAATCGAAAAGCTCGTTCGCCTGTCCGTCATCATAAATCGATAAAAAGCTGAGCGTGCCAAAAACGTTGCCAATTAAAAGTGGCAGCACAATTTGCCGCAGTAACCAGCCTGCCACTTGCCAGTTGCCAGTTGCCAGTTGCCACTTGTTGCACGACAGCCTGCCCCACGTCGCATTCGTAATGAGCTGTGTGGATGCCACCAGCGATAAGTACTCTTGCAACTCGGAGTCGCCAATGCAAATTGTTCCAACTGTGTCCATTTGTCCATTTGTCTGTCAGTTGATAAGCGAACGGAGGCCTGGGTGGCCTGGGTGGCAACTGTCGCTCTTTAGGTGTGGCACAGCCGCCCCAACTTGCCCCCCAACCACGCCCCCTGCTTGGCACAGAAAGCCTAAAAAGAAAAAAAAAATAGAAGTTGGTCAGTTTACAAATAAATTGGATTTGAAATTGGAATTAGTTTTTTTGACTATTTCTCATTTGGTTTCTTTATGGCGTATACCTATTAAAAAAGGCGAGTGCCTACAATGGGGTATATGCATTTACAAACATATATAAACTTCATCAGCTAAACAGCAAAGTCAAATACTTTTTTTTGTACATTTAATTTTGTTAGCCTTGCAGGGTATCTGCTAGCCGGGCAACTTCTACATAAATAACTCTTGTTTTCTTTTTGAAATAAACTTATTTTTAGTGGCTGCTTTCCACACAAAACTCACCAAGTTTTCGTAACAACAAACAGCTTCTGAAAGCTGCCAAACAAAGCGCGCTTTTAATGTATGTAAATTTTCCAACTAACCAGAGAAAGGCACAAAGAGAGAGAGAGAGAGAGAGAGAGAGAGAGAGAGAGAGAGAGAGAGAGAGACAGGGAGAGAGAGAGAGTCAACAATTAGGCTAAAGAGCAAACGAAACTGGGACTGGACTAAGCTTAACTAAAACTCTGGCCAGAGGGTCAGCCAATCAACTGGCAACTGGCAACTGGCAACTGGGCAAAGAATTTGTTTCTAATTTACATATCTGAGGCATTAGCTGAATGCTCGCCCGTTTGGCTATTCAAATTGCTTTGCATAGATTTTCAGACTAAACAAATTTGTTGCTGCTGCTGCTGCATTGTTTAAGCATTAACATGCATCTACCGTTAAGAGAAACAAGCCAAATTAAGCGACTGCAGCAAGCTGCAAACTCGATACCCTACAAAAAAAATCATCTCCAAAATATTGCATTTTTTTAAAGATTTAAATAAATTTAAATAAAAGTTAAAGTTGGGTTTATATATAACCACTTAATAATAACATTAATAATTTTATTTTTATATTTAAACTAACTGTTGTTTATGCGTTCTTCAAGGTAATTTTGTGCTGTGTTTAATTGTAATTAAAGCCTTAATTTATTACTAATTTATTTATGTATAAGTAAGTATGTATGTATATAGTTAGTTTTTTGTATAGTCCATGTTTATTTTTTATTGTTAAACAAGGATTTTAAAAATGTGTTTGCTGACTATAAAACTGTTTAAACTCGAGTCTTTCAACAAATCAACAACTTGCAACAAGTTTCTGCTGCAACTTAAATGCAATAATGTCACTTTTATGCTTTATTTATGCTGCCAAATGTTTCAATATTTCAATATTATTTATATTGCTAATTCAAATAAGCTCTTCCAAGAAGACAAAAAATAAAAATATATAAATACAAATATATATGAACACATATGTATATATTTAAACATGCCTATATTTTTAAGCATTATTAAAATAAACAAAAAAAATAAAATTAAATATTGCTAATCAAAAATAATTATTATTATATTAAATAATTATTATTATACTATTTAATTGAATTATTTTTTAAACATTTTTTACCTCCATGTTCACTTGTATGCATTATTTAATTTTCCAAATTCTTTTATAATTTATTACTGCTAATCATTAAATGCATATTTAAATACTAGCTAATTATTTTTATAGTAATTAATTTTATTTAAAAAGTTTTTTGTTCTTCATGGTCACTTTTTTGGCGGTATTTATGTTTCTATGTTTCTAAGTGTTTTAATTTTTCAATTTTACTAATCATCAAATGCATATTTAAATACTTAATAAATAATTTTTATTATACTATTTAATAATATTTTTTTGTTTAAAGATTTTTGACTCCATGGTCACTTTAATGCATTATTTAAGCTGCCAAATGTTTTAATATCATATTATAATTTTTATAATATATATTATAATATTGCTAATCATCAAATGCATATATTAATTATAATTATTATAATTATATTTTAATTAATTATTATTATTATTATAATTATTTTTTTGTATTATTTAAGCTGCCAAATGTTTTAATATTTTGACACTGCAAATATTCAAACGCTTTTAGCTGAAATATTCTAATATTAATTTTATATAATTATACTAATTATTAATATTTTTAAGATATTTGTCCAACACAGTCGCTTTGTTTAACTTTAGCTGGCACAGTTAATTGCAGTTAGCAAAAAACTAAAGCGAACAGTTATTCTATTAAGTTTAAATATTTATTTCCTCCATTTTTTTTAAGCATTTCTAGCTGACAAAAGTCTAGTTTTAAACGTAATATAGGCTAAATAATTTGTTATTTAAGCCTTGGCATTTTAAAGCTGACACAAATTTAATTTTATTTAAATTTAATAAGGCATCAAAAGAAAAATAAATCTTTACTTTATTTAGGCTTTAGCTTAATTTATTTATTTTGTATTTATTTAATTGTCACATTAATATATTTATATATATAAGCAAAATAATGCTAAGTTCGTTTTAATTAATGTTCTCTATGATCACTTGAGAGTCTTTTTAGAGTTAAGCAACAAAACTGATGTCAAAACTGAAATGCCCCATTTTTGGGGCAGGGCACAGAAAGTTGCCCATTTGCTGAGTTTGCTGAAAATTAATTAGACTCAATATGTTGCTGCTGCTGCTGCAACTGTTGCTGCTGCTACTGCTGCACAGATTCTATGTTCATATTGTGTTTAGTTTTTTGTTGTTGTTGTTGTTGTTTTTGTTTACTGAAAAATCTTTGCGCTGACAATTCTCATGTAAATGCCAAAAGTTGCTGCATTGTTTAACAAACATACGGAGAAAGAAAAAAGCGGTAAACAAGTTGCTGTCAATGTGGAAACATGGACATTTCTGAGCCGCAGCGGCGCTTTCTAATCGCTGCGCCCGATAAGGCAGCTATGCGGGCAGAGAGTCTCAAAGGGGGGGAAACTAGGAGGGGGAGGGGGAGGTGGAGTGGGGGGGGTGGAGTTGTAATAAAACCATTTCAGCTGGCACTTTCCCAGTGCTGCTGCTGCAGCTGCAACACTAAGAAAATAACATGAAATATTGCACTCAAATCAAGTTAAAATCGAAGCAAATTCAAAATATTATTTATATGAGTCGTTAAGTAGAGCTACATTATCAAATTAAAAAGTTAACAACAAATATATAATTGTACATATGTATACATATTTATAAATATAAATGTTTTGAGTTGCATTCATTATTTATTTATTATTATATGTTATTTTATTATTTATTTATTATTAATTTAATTTAAATTATTTTATTATTTATTTATTATTTATTTAATTTTAATTATATATTTTTTTATTATTTATTTATTATTAATTTACATTTATTTATTTATTTATTATTTTAATATTTATTATTAATTTAAATTTAATTATTTATTTATTATGAATTTAAATTCATTATATTATTATTTTATTATTTATTTATTATTAATTTAATTTAAATTATTTATTTGTTATTTTATTATTTATTTATTATTAATTTACATTTAATTATTTATTTATTATTTTAATATTTATATATTATTAATTTAAATTTAATTATTTATTTATTATGAATTTAAATTCAATTATTTATTCATTATATTATTATTTTATTATTAATTTAATTTAAATTATTTATTTGTTATTTTATTATTTATTTATTATTTATTTAATTTTAATTATTTCTTTATTATTTATTTATTATTCATTTAAACTTAATTATTTATTTATTATTAATTTTAATTTAATTTTTTATTCATTATTAATTATTACTTTTTTTTATTTGTTTTAATTGTTTAAAACTCTTGTTAAAAATATTTCGTATTACATTTAATTTTGCTTTAATAGTAAACTTAATTTGTTTATAGATCTAATGTGCAATTCATAACTTCACAATGCAAAAAAAAAAAAATTAAATTTACAACTAGTTTAAACTAGAAATTTGTAAAGAATAAAGTTTTTGAAGTAAAAATAAGTGATTGTTGTGAGTTGTGTATGAAAAGTTAGCACTAAAATATTTCCAAATTTTTTAAGATTTTTAAATGATGAACTGAGAAATTAAACAAAAGTTTAAAATATTTTAAAAAAATGTAGATCAAGATATTTTAAATTGTTAGCTGTATTTTTAAGTATAATTTTTCGA
This sequence comes from Drosophila lacertosa, assembly GCA_004143845.1. NCBI lineage: Eukaryota > Metazoa > Arthropoda > Insecta > Diptera > Drosophilidae > Drosophila > Drosophila lacertosa. The sequence continues at coordinate 16,518 of SCDZ01000655.1, read as the reverse complement.
AGAATAAATCCAAGCTGGCCTTATACAGAAAATACATGCAGATATTTATAATCGAGTTTAGCTAATAAATCTTTCAGTATTTACTCTGCTTGTGGGTAGCCAGGTTTTTCTCCATGTGCAGCATTTGATTTTGGCATAATTTCTCACTCGTTTGCAATATAAATTGCGAACGTAATGCAGGTGAAAAATGGACAGTCAGGTAGTCAGATAACGACAGCAGCTGAGCTGGACAAGTGGTGCACTTGTTAACCAGAGAGCTAGTGAGTTGATCCAGGCTAGCCACCCAAAGCAGTTAACTCCAATCGCCGCAAATCAAATGGCAAAAAAAACTTATACAGATGTCAATTATTTTGGCCAGCAGCAATTTGGGGGGCTTTGTGGCCAAGCTAAATTGCGGCTCCAGGTTGGAGTCTGCACTCGTTAAGTTGCATGCCACAACACACACACACACACACACACACACACACACAACTGCAGCTGCTACGTGAGCTCAGCGAGGTGGCTCTTTGTAAAGTCATCCCAGGCCAAAGAGAGCTTCAGAGCTTCGGTTATGCAGTCATCTAGTCATCAGCAATTGCTGAAGGATTGCATCTGGCTGGGATTATAATTGAATGATTGCATGGCTATTGAGGAATGATTTGCTCGTCATTAACTCTCAACTAGTTGACTGCCTGTTGTTGGATCAATTTAACTTCAGTTCGCGCTCAATTGATCAGCAATAAAAACAAAAAAAAAAAAAAATAGGTGTCAAAACTATTTTTGTGTTCTTTTTTGTGTTTTTTTTTTGCTATTCGTTTTGGGTCAACTCAAATTGCGCAAAAAAAAATAGAAGAAGAAAAATACATTTCAAACAAATGGCCCCAAAATGGTTCTGTCAAGTTCATTAAATTATTTCAAATGTTTTGTCTTTGTCTTTGTCTCCGTCTCTGTCTCTGTGACTTATTGCAGACGCAGTCCAGAGCCTAAACAACTGACGAATGTAACGACCAAACGAGCTGGAACTCTTGACGGCTGACAACGGACAAAGCCGACACGCGAATACGCTTTCCAGAAAAAGCAATTTTGCTGAAAGTGAAAACTATTATATATATATATTAAAATAATATGTTATTACGCCTTAAACAATATTTCAGGTTAAGTTAAGTTCGCTTGTAATTAAAGACTTGATTTAAGAAATCCCTAACTAAAACAAACTGATTTACTAAGACTATAAATTTAACAGTTATTTATTTATAAGAATTTATTGTTGCTTATGGAAGAAGGAGAAATTTAATATTATTTACATTTTGCTTATGTGTAAAAAACTTGAACGAAAGTTTTGAAGATTTTTTTTAATTAAAATTTTGTTTTTGCAAAGCCTGAAAAAAATAATTTGTATGGGAATTATGTGAAAATTTATTTTATTTGAAATACTTATTTTATATAAGATTTATCTAAAATCAAATATAGTTTCTTTGCCTATTGTGTAATAAATAGGTCTGATGCGTCCAAAAAAAAAATAATATATAAAAAAAAACTAAAACACAAAAAGGAAACTATGTTAAAATTGACAACCACTAAAAGCAACCTTTAAAACACATTCAAATATAAATTTAAATATATAATTTAATATAATATAATTTAAAATATCTTTTACAAGCTGTCACATATTGACTGACTATATCAGTATACCCTGTGGCAATCAAAGGGTATTGACAACAAACGAGGACGTGAACTGAAATGTGACTGTGGACATGAAGTTAGATGTGGATGTGAACGTTTGACAAGAAATTTATTTAAAAGACAACTGGCAACAAATAAATTTTCCAAAGAACAGAGAAGCAAGATAAAGATAGAGATAGAGGCCTATAGATGACTATAGATACTATATATATATATATGTATATATAGAGAGGAATGCAGCATGTGGCAACTCTGTTGAGCTCCCTTTTTTTTTTTTGTTGCGGAGGAGTCGAAATTCATTCATCAATGTAATCGATCAGAGGACAAAGAAGCTGCTTTGAGTTGAACTCAAAAGTCGTGTAAAGCGTATGTAAAATAGCTCAAGTTAACAATGCAACATAAAATTTAATCAATTTATTGCGAACGAGCCATTGTCTTGGCCATTTAATACCCTGCCTTTGGACCACTTTGAATGTGCCATGAAAAAAGACATTTTTCATATTAAAAAGTATTTTTTTTTTTTTTTTATGACTTGATTAAGTTTGTTCTGTGGGAAAATGTTGTGATTATAAATTAAAGTATAAATTTGTATATGTGTAATATAATACAAAAGTAAGTTAACTTAAAAATAATTTATTATTTTTTACTTATTTCAATTTGAAGCCAAAAAATAATCTTTAATAATAAACATTTTGTAATTCCTTTAGTTGTTGAAGAGTATAAACAATTTATTTATTGTTTGGCCTTTTCTCCCACTTAAAGCCAACTCAGCTACACTTTCTCTACTTGGATAGAGAATTGCACATAAAAAGCATAAATAAGTCGAAAGTTCGCTTGGCACAGAGCCCAAATAAATTCAAAGGACAGAAGTAGGGGGGGGGGGGGGGGGGGGGGGGGGGGGGGGAGGGGGGGGGGGGGGGGGGGGGGGGGGCTTAGCCTGACCAACCGCACCCACATGCCGGGCTGAGTTATGGCCCAGGCCGTAGACAAAGACACGCGTCTGAAATTGAGGTCTTGGCTCGATTGCGATTGCAATTTTGCAGGAGGAGAAGGAGATTTGGCCAGGGGCAAGGAAGTTGTATGAAGGAGTCGCGTGGACAGACAAATGGTTTAAGGCAGCTGGCAAATCATGTTAAGAGCAAACCCGATCATGACTTAACTGTCATGATAATCACACACACACACATACACACACACACTCACAAATAAAGAACAGCTTTAACTGTTTTGAAAAATATTGAAAAAACAACACACACACAAAGCCAAAAAAGACAGCTGCGATGGGCAAGGCCAAGGCCGGCGGGGAGGGCGAAGGGGGCTTGATAAGCACCCAAATGATGCTGGAGCGAGAGAAGAAATATTTACAGCGCCTGCAGGACATCGGTGTCAGCTGTACCTTTATACGAGGTGAGCTATAGCTTCTATATATGCATATAAACACATACATACACATAAATATATATGTATAAGTCTCCCTGATACTCTCGAATCAACGTTTTATATAATTACTAAAGCGCAGCGTGTCCGATCTTTTCAACTTTCAAAATTGAAGTGATGCCTTAAACCAGCGCGTGCCCAAATAAAAGCAATTCCTCTTTTACCCTTCCATGCAAAAACAAATACAGACTGTGTTGAGTTTTGATTCCTCTCCACACACCAATACAAACGCACAATGCGATGACACCTCGCTTTTCGTACAGACACACTTCTGTCTCACTCATGCCCACGGACAGACTATAGTAGGCAAAAACTATTTCTGTAACGGTTAACTGTCACGCTCGCGAGAACACAGAACACATGCAAAAATGAACTCACAAAACGTACAAAGTACAAATGTCCGTTACGATTTGAATTCGTAAAATAATCTGCGACATATTTTTTTTGTTTTTCGATTTAGATGGGAAGACGGAGTTCGGTCGTTTGGAGCAGGAACGCGCCAATCGCGAACACTGGGAGCATCATGTACGCTGTGACGGCTTGCCACGCCCCTATTTGCCACCGGAGGTGCGCACGTTTTTGGCGAAGAAACGGCATTACCAACAATTCGATACAGACCATAGCGTGGACTGGACCCTGTCTGTCGATGAGCGCACCCTTCTTACCCAGGACATCTTTCGCGAGGATCGCACCAGCAAGACGATGCGTGAGATTCGCGACGATCGCATCGGTTATCGCTATGAGAATGATATTATGATGTATTTGTATACGCTCAGCAAGATCGATCTGATGTTCGACAATGATGCGGAAATGGAACGTGTTGACTTGCAGCGTAAGCTGGAGATAATGGAGGTGATTAACGAACGATAACAATAACGATAACGATAACGATTACGATCACTGGTTGATTACTTTGCTTTTAGGTGCGCAGCGAGATCGAGAAGGAGATCGATGCTGCCTTTGATCGACTAACCTATCGCATAATACGCATGGATGGTGTTTACATGAAGTAGGTGGATAGCTCGAATACCCTGTAATGCAACCTGATCGGTAGATATAAGCTTATCTGTCTGTCTGCTTGCCTTTTCGTGTGTCTAAAGGAAAGAATTCCATTTTGTCATCTCAGCTCATCATCGTCAAACTTCAGCTAATTAAGCTTCCAATTCTTTTTGGCTAGATCCGACGATGCAATGATTGCCACCTGGGCGCATATATGCGACAAGTACTCCATCAATATTTGGGCACTGCGCCACGTTCCCATTCGATTCCATGAAATGATGTAAGTCCAACATAAAAAATACTAGTTTCCTAGTTCCCGACCTTAAGTTAACCCTGCACAGCGCACCCTTTATGGTGGCCGAGTTTGGCGATGTGGGCGTCAGCGTTCAGATGCCTTTAAGCGTCCTTCACGATTGCCTCACGCTGCGTTGCCTCCACACAAACTTCGACACTTACACGCAATACGCGAAGAGCTACGATCCCGTGATACCCGAGGGAAATGTGGATGTGAATGCGGGTATAACGGACATCGAGGAGTGTCTGATCAACGAGTGGCTAATGCAGCTGGAGGTGCAGAAGGAGATGCTGGCCAGCATGCTGGAGAAGCGCGAAGTCTATGATGATCTCATGCGCATAATTGCCGAGAAGACCGAACGCGCCAACAGGGAGAAGAAGGCCAACGACGGCAAAGGCACCAAGATTATCATCCCGAAGCCGCCACGCGAACCGCCCGCCGTTCCGCCCGACATGCTGCCGGATGCGTTGCACGCCTTCCTGGAGCGGGAGCAGCAACAATATATCGATTTCCTCGAAGAGATCTACAATCCTCACAATCTCAAAATGCGACTGGACGAGGTGAGACTTGAAGAGAAGATGAGATGAGTGTCATGTCAGTCTGTTCTTGGGATAGATCCCTTAGCTAATCGATGTAGAAACCCTATCGGAAAACTATTTAAGTTAGCTGTCATAGGAGTGCTAGTCAAATAGGATATTAGGAAGAGGTAAGACTAGAAGAGTAAGTAAGTATCCTGATCTGAGCTGCGTCTGTTCTTGGCATAGATCCCTTCATCAGTTGAAGTTAAAACCCTATCGGACAACTGTTTGAGGTAGCTAATTAGGGATTTATCAATTGGGACGTGGTTAGACTCGAAAAGTTTGCTTATCAACAAATGCTTTGATATGTATATGGATTAATATGTAGTCGTGTTTATTTGACATAGTAGAGTCTGTTCTTGGCACAGATCCCTCCATCAGTCGAAGTTAAAACCCCATCGGCCATCCATTCCCTATAAGTGATGTACGTCATTTTTTTTGTTGTATCACAAAAGGCTTAATCAGTCCTTAGTTAAACTTGAAACTCCTCCCTAAACCCCTTAGATCAATCTAAGGCAATACATATTGCTGGGCGGTGTGTATTCGTTAATGTTTTTGCGTCGACCGGCGAATGTGAACTACCAGACCTTCAATATGATACTGCACCAGGAGGGACGTGTGATGAACATAATGGAGGATGTGGTGGCCGATTTGCGGGGTCCCAACTATAACCGCGAAACTCGGATGGGCTCGCATTCGTCGCACGTCTCGGCCAACCGGTCGATATCGAAGCTGCGCGTCAACATGGACTCCAAGAAGACGCGCACCACGTTGATGATCCAGGACGATGAGCTGCCGTATTTCTTTGTTACCATCAAATTGCCGAAGGCATTGTGCATGTGGGGCGAACCGATTCCTTGCCATTACATAACGGGCATGGAGGACGTTGTGTCCGAAGAGATCGTCGAGGAGATAAAGGAGTCGGTGGTCAAGAAAAAGAAGTCCAGGCTTCTATCGGTCAAACGCTCGGAGTTGCTGCAGCGCCCCGATGAAATTCAGTTCACCCGCATCTCTCGACCCGAGGAGCACACGCAGAACGTGTTCCGACCCACGCTGATTGCCCAGCTGCGCTGCAGTCGCCGCCTGGAGCCCGGCGAGCGTGTAATGCCCGTGCGCAACTTTAGTCTGATCCAGCAGCTGGATCACATCCAGTCGCGCCAGCTGGAACGTTACTGCGTACCGCGCGTTCTCTCCTCCTTCAAGTTCCCGCAGGAGGTCAAAGAGGAATTGGAGCAGCAGCTGGTCGAACAGCGACCCAAGACCCGCAACATGCTAATGCGACGTCGCAGCGTCGATGTCGAGGAGAACTTCGTTGTGGGCAATTTGGACTTTGACTATGAGACGCAGCAGGCGGCGGAACGTGTCTATCCCGTGTTCCAGGGCATCGAGCATGTCGTGTATTACGACCAGCATATACAGGAGCGTACCTTCGACAAGATGTCCATGTACGGTCTGCTGGACACCTTCGATGATATTTCCTACAAGTACATCACACGCCATCGCAACATCATGGGCCAGCCGGATTTTGGGCTCAAGAAGGTGCCGACCAAGAAGACCGTACTGCCGATGAGCGATCGCAGCGGCTCAATTATGCCCAAGCTCAAGTCGATCGCACGCACTGGCAGCCGGAACTCCTCCCTGCGCGCCAGTCACAGTCCCATCGATCAGTCCCGCTCCAATATCAGCACACGCAATTCGGGTGAGAGCGGAACGGTTAGCAGCCACGATCAGCATACGGGGGAAGGTGGGCTGGTTGAGGAGGACGAGTCGGACGCTAGGATTGCCTCGATAATGACGCATGCCCAGGAGCTGGTTACCCGCTGGACCACCAAGCATATTCTTGCATCCAAATTCGATCGCGCCGCCAACACGCTCACGATCAAAACTGATCGTTTGGGCATCTTTGGCTTTGCCTACAAACGCTACGAACACTTTCCGTTCCGCGACTGGAGCCTGGCGCCCAGCGAGGAGAAGTGAGTGTCTCTAATTAATACCATTTGTAGCATACCCCATCAAAGGCGATCTCTTAAAGTTCGTTTACTATTGATTAGGCCAAATCAAATGAAACTTTTGAATCAATAGATTCAAGATTTTTAATGGTTTGTAGGAGGAAATTCAGATTACAGAGAATTTGTTTCTCTAAAACAGATCATTGAAGCCTCGACACGAGACTTGCTCACATTCATAAAGGAGGTTGAGCAACTCCTATCCGCATAGGAAAACATCTCCTCCTCCTTGTAAAACCATTCCTATAAAAAAAAAATAGGAAACATAGTTTGAATAACATATTCAAGACAATATCACAAATCCTATCGAATACATTTCTTATAATTCCTTTAGACCTACAGTTTTTAGTCAGTTTTTTTACAGGGTATTTACTACTTAATCTCCGTTATTCTCACTTCCAATCCTTTTGGCAGCAACGAGGAGATCGTTCTCAGTGTGGACACCTTTCACGCCCGCGTCATACTCTATATCTCTGTTCAGGGCATTCGGGGCTATGTGACGGATATAACCAAGAATTATGTGGCGCATCCCGTCAAGTATCTGAATATAACGACGCCCATATCGGACTTTCGTGAGCTGCGTAGGGTATGAACGACTCGACCGTATACCCTGTCAACTGATATTACAAACTGTGTATTTCGACAGCTCTTCTACGAAAAGAACGTGAACATCTTTGCGGAGAACGATGCGTGTTTTTATATAGACAACGGTTACTTCTCGGTCAAGCACATGGCCACCGAGGATCACACATATGACGCTATGGCCCTGCACTGTAAACTGATGAAGTTCTATCGGTCTAGCTGGAATCGTTTGGCCTCGCGTCGCAACATCCTGATGGGCATGAAGAATGCCAAGGATAACACCGATTACACTGAGGTCACCGTTCGCATTATGCCCGACAACGTGACCTTTGTGGAGGTAGCCGAGCTCTGTTCCGACGATCTCAATGTGATCAAGCTCGACTTTAAGAATACGTGGCGCAATATGAATGTAAGTTCCAATCGACAAAAAACTTAATCATATTTTAATTTCATCTGTGTTGATTCGTAGATCTATACGGATTTGCATCAGGCGATTGTTTCGATGAATCCACATGCCACGGACGCCAGGAATCGTGATCCTATGTTGCTGTTTCGCGTCAAGCGAATGCTCAAAGAATTGCGTTTAATGAGTTTTTCATAGATATTTTCATGTTTGTAAGCAATAAACTGTCAGTTTTACAAATAAAATCAGTTACTTTCAAGTCACACACACAAAATAAACAAAAAAAAAAAAACAGAAAAAAACTAATTTCAATGAATATTAAAAACAAAAAAAAATAAACAAATAAACAATTAAAATAAAAAAAAAAAACGCTCAACTTAAAAATGGCAAAAGTTAATTCGAAAGCGCCCAGAAAATCATCGGGCAGAAGGTCGACAACCAAAAGCATTAGCTCCGAAGGCAATCAAGCTCTCGTCAGCGCTGAGGATTGGCAGCTGCGGGAATATCGCCATCAGCAGCGGATTCAGGATGTGAAGATTTGCCTGGGCTTCATCAGCGGTTAGTTGGGGGCGGGGTGTTAGCAGCCGAAGATTCTAATTTGCTAATAGCCAGTTTCCACTGAGTGTAGAGTCCATTGCGGATTACAATCAGCTGCTGGTCGAGCAAAGCCAATGGGAGCAATGGCGTCGCTACATCATTTGCGACGGGTTGCCCCGCGTCGAGGATCCGCCGGATATGCGCTGCATGATAGCCGAAATGCAGCATGCCGAGCTCAAGGATGTCAATGCCAGCGTCGACTGGACTTTGTCCGTCGACGAGCGCTGCCTGCTCACGCAGAACATCTTTCGCACGGATCTGACACGCAAAACCCTCGAAGAGGCGCGTCCCAATATTGGCAAGCTCTACGACGAGGATGTCAAGCGATGTCTTCTCACCCTCGATCGCATTAGGCTGCTGCTGACCAACGATTTCGAGATGAACGATATGCCCAGAAATCGAGCCATGGAAATAGTCCAGGTAAGAAAGTTGAATGCTCTTGCAGAGAACAATTTTGAATAGTTCACTTTGACTTAAAAGTCGGAGTACTTTCAATTTTCAAATACACTTAACTCAGAGAGCTGTAAGAACTCAACTATTAATTGATCCTCTGCAAAAACCCCCTTAATTAACCTTTGCAGCTGCGAAGTGAACTCAACAATGAAATCAATGTGATCTTCGATAAATTGACCTATCGCGTTGTCTGTGCCCCAAACTCGTTCCGAACGTAAGCGACTTTCCAGTGCCCACTTTAGAATACACCCTTTAGGCTAAGCTGTTCCGCAGCTCATTTAAGGGCGTAACGGAATCCTATTGCTACAAGGGACCCAATTATAACTTTCAAATCTGGTGGCTGAGCGATGTTCCCATACGCTTTCAATACTTGGAGTGAGTTGAACTCTGAACGCAGTTAAATTGTATTGATTCCAATCTATTGTAGTCTACCTTTAATGCTGGCCGAGTTGGACTGTGTGGGCATCAAGTTGCAGATACCGATCAGTGTCCTGGGTGACAATTTGACGCTGCGGTGCGTTCACACCTTCTTCGATCACTGTTCGGAGACGGCCAAGAGCTATGAGCAGGTGATCGATAGGGCGACGAATAACTTCAATGGCGGCATGATGGACATCGAGGATTGTTTGATTAACGAATGGCAAATGCAGGTGAATATCATGAACGAGATGATCTCGAGTATCGAGCACAAACTATTCGAGTACGGCGAAAATCTCAGGTAATAACATCTTGAGTGAATAAAAATGTGACTTCAATAACTAACAGAAACGATTGATCCTTTAGAGAATTAGAGTTGCAGGCAACGGCAGCGGCAAAAGCGGAAAAGACCGAATCGACCGGAAACGCAATGAAAAAGAAGAAGAAGTTTGGGGGCAGCGCATTCAAAGTGAAGGTGATGAAGGAGCCGGAACAATATCCAGCAGACATGTTTCCCGATCCGTACAAAACGTTCCTCGAACGCGAACAGAACGACTTCGAGGAGTTCCTCGACGATCAACTCAATCCGGAACACATGCATCTAACGCAACACGAGGTGAACCTGCGACGCTATTCGATACTAGGCGGCGTCTACTCAATGTTCTTTGTGCGCAAGCCGAAGAACACCAACTTCCAGAAGTTCAACATGACGTTCCACGAGGACGGACGCGTCCTCTACACCCTGGAGGAGGTGCGTGCAGATGTGGAGCACAATGGTTTGAATCTTCGGTCGTCGTCGCATTCCTCGGTTGGTTCGATGCATCGCCCGATGGTGGTGCCGCTGCAAATGTCTCACATCGATGTCAGCCATCTGCGTCTGGAACAAAATGAGTTGCCCTATTTCTGCGTGACCTTCGAGCTGCCAGAGCATCTGTGCTTGTTCGGCGAGCCGCTCGCCTGCCAGTTCATCGAGGAGGTCGAGGAGGAGGACGAGGCTCCGGAGGTGATAACCCTTGATATCGAAGAGCGTCGAGGCAAGAAAAAGAGGGTGGCCAAAATAACAACACCCAAATCGGCGCACACGCCGACTAACGACGATCGATCCGTCAAGGCGAAGTTGCATAAGGCCAAGGTCGATAAGGCCAGACCCGCTCAGGTCGTTAGAAAAGCTGGGAAAGCAGCCGATATTTGCAGTGAACTGCCGCGGCCCAACATAACGACGATTGTGCCAAGGACACTGAATCCGCGCAATCTCTATCGCAGCTCCATTCTGAGCATAATCCGACTGAGCGTGGTCCACAACCCGGTCGTCGCGGACACCCAGCTGAGCAACTTTAATCTGATCGGTGAACCGCTGACCAACCTGCACAACCATGAAATGCAGCGCCATTGTATACCCCTGCTGTTGTCCTCGTTCAAGATGCCGCTGGAGTTCCGAGCGGAGCGGTCCGAGGAGCAGGCCGAGCGGGCGGCACGCGGCTGCACTCTGATGCGACGTCAGCATTGCGAGCAGAAGGCCGAAGAGGAGGTTGACGAGCCGGAGTACTTTAACTACGAGAAGCAGGAGGGACCCGAGCGTCTTTTTCCCGTGTTCGATGTGCCCGACGCCATTAATTATAATTATGCAACGTCGGGTGAAAGCAGCTCGGAGGTTGATTTAAAGTCTCAAATTCGTATTGAAGTAATCTCAGATACTCAGATTGGCGACGCGTTGCAACGCAGTGTTGACAAGGAGCTGACCATGTTCGATCTGGTCAGTACCCTGGAAAACATCAAGGAGCAGTACAAGGCGCGACCCAAGAAAATCATGGATCAGCAACAGTTTCCCATGAAGGGTTCTCGCATGCGGTCCTCGGTTGACCTACACGACATCGTGTTAACGGGTCGGCCCCGGCCCGGACTGCGCATCTCGCTGAACAACAGCAGATCGCTGTCGACCCAACCAAAGATCACACGAGCTTCGCATGTGCGATCATCCCTTCTCGATATGCATCAGCACAACTCGGAGGTGAACAGCGAAACGAACAGTTTGCGTTCGAGCGAAGCTGTCGGCGGCTCTCGCATATCCAAGAAAACTTCGATGCGCGACTACGACCACGACCACGACCAGGACCAGGACCAGGACTCGAGCCGGGACACGCAAGATGAGTCCAGCAAGGTCAAGCACTGGACCACACAGTACATACAAAATACTCAGTTCGATGCAACCAATTGTACCTTCAAAATCCAAACCGATCGCTTGGGCATCTTCGGCTTCGCCTACAAACGTTACGAGCATTTTCCCTTTCGCAACTGGTCCCTCCAATACAACGATGCCAAGTAAGTGAACCTGATCCTGATACGCATAAAATGTGGTGTAACTTGTTTGATTTGCTTATCACCATTGAACCCAATCGCTTTACCCCATCTTTGACCCTTTCAATAGTAACAACGAGATCATCTTTACGCTGGACACCTTCCACGTGCGCATCTTTCTGTTCATAACCAACGCGGGCATACGAGGTTACGTGACGAAGCTTACGACGGAGTACGTGGCCAGGCCCATCAAGTACATGGAAATCGTCGAGCCCATCTCGGATTATCTCGAGCTGCGCAGGGTAAGAAAATTCAAACACAAATCTTTAGTCTAGTTTGAATTGTTTTCCTTGGTGTTTTGTTTAGCGCTTCTGCGAGAAGAACATCAATATTTTTGCAGAGCACGATGCCTGCTTCTATATTGAGAACGGTTACTTCTCGGAGAAGCATCTGGCGGCCGAGCTCCATGTTTATGACGCCTTTGCCGTTCACTGCAAGCTGATCAAGTTCTATCGCAGCGATTGGAATCGCTTGGCGACCCGTCGCAATATTGTGCTCTGTGTACGCAATCCCAAGGATCCGAATCCTAACGCCGATGTCACGGTACGCGTAACGCCCGACAATGCCACATTCGTGGAGATCTCTGAACCGTGCTCCGATAATCTAGACGCAATCAAGCTGGAATATCAGCCGACGTGGCGGAATATTGGTGTAAGATACAGATGATAGAGCTGGGTTAAATATCCTTGCAGCGAGGATCAGTCTTAAAGCTTACATAAAATTTGTAGCATTTGCAAGGGTATTTAATTTACTTCTTGCATTCAATTAAGTCAAAATACTTTCTTTATCCGTTCAGACCTATTCGGATGTGCATCAGCTGATCAACTCGATGTATCCGCAGGCGACAGATGTCCGAAATCGAGATCCCAAGCTGATCTACTATATACGCAAACTGTTTACCGAAGTCAGACCGTTGAGTTTCTCGTAGAGTAGCCAAACGAGACTCTCCCTAATGCATTCGTTACACGCTAATTGGCAGCAATTAAACTCAATTTGTAAGAGAACCTTCCGTTCTATACCTTTCCCCTGCTGTGCCGAATCGTTCAGTTAGGGCGCTTAACTGTCTAACTATATGTATGTTCAGCTATATTACTAGCTAATAGCCTTGCCAGCAGCCAGTTAACCAGTTTCAGGCGATGCATTCAATACTCGTAGCTGTTGTTCTGCTGCTGAGTCAGAGTCGAGCCGAGGATGAGTTCCCTGGCCTGGCCAAGCTGGTGATGCCGCCGGCAACGCATACACGTGTCGTCGGTGGCCACCAGACGACAATTGGGGAGCTGGGCGGCTATTTGGTTGCCCTGCGCTACGATAACAAGTTCATTTGCGGAGGAACTCTGATCGAGAGCACTATTATCCTGTCGGCGGCGCATTGTTTCATGGGTCGCCTGAACAAGGATCGTTGGATCGCTCACGGTGGCATCTCTTTGCTGAATGAGGCGGGCGGTGTGCGGATGGCGGTCAAGGACTACATCATGTCCGCCGACTTCAAGGAGGATACGATGAACATGGATGTTGCCGTGCTGAAGCTGGTGAAACCGCTGGAGGGCCCCAATATTGCTACGGCTAAATTGTGCTCAACGCATCTGGCCGAAGGTGCGATGTTAACTGTTTCCGGCTGGGGCATGACCGATCCATTGGCCGCCAGTCCCCATCAGACGGTGCGCACCGTTTCGGTGCCCATTCTCAAGAAGAGCACCTGCAAGAAAACCTATCAGGCCTCGAGTGAGTTGCCTTTTTCGCGCGTCCCGGAATCCCACGAATCCTTACTGATCTAATGTCTCTGCCCTGACAGTTGTCATTACCAACAGCATGTTCTGTGCTGGCGTCCTGGGCGAAAAGGATGCTTGCACCTTCGATTCGGGCGGTCCTCTGATACTTGATACGCCCAACAATGGCAAAGAAGTCTGCGGTATTGTCTCCTTTGGCATCAGCTGTGCGAGTCCCAAGTTTCCGGGCGTCTACACAGATGTCCCCTATGTAAAGCCGTTTATTCTCAAAGCTATCGAAAGTCTAAGCTCCTAAATAACAAATTGTTCAAGACATTTCTTCCATAAAATAAAGAATAGCTGCTTGCAGCCTGGTTGGGTTCTAAAGTCTTAAAATATGAGAGAAAAAGTCTCATTGAAAGCCTTAGAGGATACTTCATCTATTAAGGTATACCTAGTTGAAATAAAGTAGGAGGCAAAGGGAAATTCTTCTAGTTATTTGTAAGGAATGTATCTAAAGGGGAGGAAAAGTGTCATTTGAGGTAAGGTTTAAAAAAAGGGTGGACCAAAAGGAGACTCTTCTAGTTAGGTTGAGTCAAGTACCCACTTGGCTTATAAAGGAACGCTTTATTTAAGAATGAATTCTTATTTAGTAGTGTTAAGGAGACTTCTAGTTATTTATAGGAAAACTAATGGAAGGGAAAGTCTGATTGAAAGCCTTAGAGGATAGTTCACTTATTCAGGTATGCCTAGTGCAAAGAAAGTAGATGACAAAAAGAGACTCTTCTATATAAGAAATGTATCTAAAGAAAGGAAAAGTGACAATTTAAGGGTATATGACTTATAAAGGTCAGGCTTAAAGAAAGCCCTAAAGGGAGACTTCAAGTTCATTTATAGAAAATCTATCTAATGGAAGGAGAGTGCCATTGAATGCCTTTGGGGAGTAGGAGTAATAGAAGTAGGAGTAAAATGTAGACTCTTCTAGTTATTTATAGGAAGTCTATCTAATGGAAGGTGAAGTCTGATTGAAAGCCTTATGGAATATTTGGCTTATCTGATAGTTTCAGAATGAAGTAGAAGTATAAGAAATGCATCTAAATCACCAAAAGGAAGTCTAAAAGGAGTTTCTTAAGTGTTGCCTGATTGGATATTATTCTGTGTTCATCAGATAGTTGAGCAACTTTCTATGGCCTGTCGGTTATCCTGTTTGGACTGACCCAATTCAATTGAAGTCGCAGCTTCCCAAACACGCAACTGGCTTAATTGTTGTCATTATTTGCATTTTTCGCGACAGCCCAAGCCATGCCACGCCCCTTTTGCAGAGCGGCTGGGATTGCGTGCAGCTCCTTGCTGATGATCATTGACTGATTCGAATAATTGATTGCAGGCTGTGGCTTTTGAGGCCGGTTCTTGTCCTGCGATCCGCGCCCCGAGGGCGCAATTTCGCAACGGACTTTTACTTAAGTCTGGCTAACAGAATACAAAAAATGTAAATTAGTTGGCTAAAGGAAAAACGAAGCGAGAAGGAGACAAATGATGGGGAGAGTGACGGCATCTAAGAGCTTCTCAAAATTTATGTGGCCCGAAATCATTGCATGACTGACGGCCTTTCGTCTTTGGACGTCTTTGGCTGACTTCGAATTAGTTTAATAATACAATTAATTGTTATTTATAGCTTCCTTTTGTGTGTGCCCTCACATCGATACACATTCAACTCTATCGCGGGCATAACTCAAATCCGGAGACGCAACGCAATCTTCAGACAGCCTGCCACATAATTTGATCCTTCGACATAGCTGGGCAAAAGAAATCAAGGAATTCCTTTGTCTATAAGAAATTGAAATGAAACATTTCTTTCCCTTTAATGGGATTTTAGAATATGAAACTTCGATATGTTCTCATTATATTATTTAGGCCTAGGCAACAATTCTGCTTAAGGGTTTATTAAAAGCAGAAAAGAAACTAAATTAGAAGAGCTCGTTAGGACTCTTCTAGCACAAGCTTGCCACATAATTTGAGCCTTGGACATAGTTGGGCAAAAGAAATCAAAGAAATCCTTTGATAGACTTTTTTTTCTTGGTTGGTCTATAAGAAATTTTAATGAAACCTTCTTTTGATTTGTTTTGGAAAAAGTAACTTTAAGTTTAATATGTTCTCATTATAGTCTTTAGACCTAGACAACAATTCTGCTTAAGGGTTTATTAAAAGCAGGTAAGAAACTAAATTAGAAGACCTCGTCAGGACATTTTGTGAACACATTTTGGATTAAGGAACTTTAAGTTGTTAGGCCCTCCTTTTGCTACATACTAGACATTCTAGCTAGGACCTTATTGAAAAGCTAGGGTAACCAAGGCTTCTTCCTTAATTAACTTTGGCAGTTCTTAACGTATTTTAATATAGGAAACACAACCAGATAATATTAAGTCTATATCCTATGCAATAGGATCCGATAACTTCCTGGTTTGTATCCCTAAAGATAACACATAAATAAATGTATGTGTGTGAGTGTGTGTTTGTGTGTGTGTGCGTATGTCACCTGGTCTCCCCATCTTCTTCTTCTTCTTCTTGTCGCTGACTGCCTCCGGAGTTGGCATTAAGTTTATTTATCTGCTTTTAAATGGCAACTACGCCGCTTGGCCCATAACTTGGCCATGTCATGTAATGCGCACCAGAAAACAAAGGCAACATAATGTAACAGGCGAGGGGGGGGGGGGTAGGGGAAAGGGGGGCTGGCTTTAATACAACGACTACCATTTACTCGCCGCTTTTACTAGAGAGTGTCATAAATTTATGGCACATTGTGGCATGGACCCCTGCGGCAGGCGAGCGCTGTTGCAAGTGTTGTTGTTGCCACCGCCCGGCGGCTGCGGCGGCCAAGCAGGATTTCGGTAGTTGCAGCAAATAAAAAAAAAAAAAATAAAGAGCGTCAAACCAAAAAAAGATTTACACATGACTTTTTTTTTTTTTTTTTTTTTTTTTTTTTTTTTTTTTTTTTTTTTTTTTTTTTTTTTTTTTTTTTTATTTTTTG
>SCDZ01000654.1:0-35505 GCA_004143845.1 Drosophila lacertosa | reverse complement strand
GGGGGGGGCAGCCACTTGGCCAAAGTTAACTAGGCCAAAGTTGAGCACAGAGACGTAATTTGGTAGAACACCAAAAACGAAAACCAGATTCATAAAAAGAACATTGTCAAATAGAAGTTAGTCAAAGATATTTTATGGTATATACATATATACAAAAAAATATGCGTTTTAATTAATAATAAATATTTTTTATATGTATTTAATAAATTGTTTCCATTTAAATTAATTTTAATATGATATGATTAAGAGGTTTTTCTTTACAGCCATAACATTTCGTCAAGTTATTGAACCCGTTGAACGAAGCTGTGAATGGCGCACAAGCGTTTTGCCAGCACATGCTTATATCAATATAATCCACTCGCACACACACACACACACACACACACTCGCACACATGTTGTGCACACACGGCCATTGAAATTTCTATTTGGGCTTGCGTTTTAAGCATTTTATTTGAATTTTGCCTGGCAATGAATGAAAATTTTGTACACACATGCAAATTGGCTGCCTGAGGGGGGGAGGGGGCACCAAAAAGGAGGAAAAGGCAAAGCTGACAGGCCAAAATGACAAACTGGCTGGCTGGCGTTGCAATGGACAACGTGACAACTGCAACAATAATTGGCACACGGCCAGATTACTCAAGTCCATTGATGAAAAGCAGCCATACGAAACAAACACCAAGAGCTAAAAGATACAGATACAGCGTAAAAGATACAGATACAGATACAGATACAGCAGCAGCTAAAATATACAGCTACAGATACAGATCCAGAGGCCCAGCTCATTCGCTGCGATTTAAATTTAGCCATTTGAATTTCCGCCGCAACTTTATTTCTTTTTCTCTTTACCAAAAAAAAAAAAAAATAAAATAAATATATATGGGTATATATATATATGTGTATACATGTATGTATATAAATAAAAGCAAATGAAGTGAAATATTTTGTCGACTTCCGCTCGTAATCACCAATTAGTAATGCCACACTGACAAATATGCCAAGCCAAACAAAAACCGAAAACTTTGTCTTTGATATATGATTTCTAATAAATTGGCTGGGGCCAACAAAAATTGTAGCTAAGCAAATGGGCCAAAAGTTTGGGTCACACTTTCAACCATTGATCATTAGTCAAAACAGGCAGATGCGCAAAGTCTAATTCAAATTCAGCCACAAAAACACTTGAAGATACACACACAAATACACTCTTGCGTTGTCAAATCTAGCAAATCGAAGTGTATCCATTGGAACGCATCTAAACAGTTTCCTCCCTGGGGAGCAATTTTTTGGGCGACGCAATAAAAATGTATCTGCAGCCTGTATCTTTGTTGGTTGCAGCTTCAATGAAAATGGCCAAAAAATTAAATAAAAATAGCTAAAATGGCCGCCCCACTTAAAGCTCTTGTTTTTCTATTATTATTTTTTCTTTTTTTTTGCTATTTGCTATTTGCGTGCTTTCCGTTTGGCTGATTCCTTCTTTTTTTTCGCCTCGCGCATTTGTTTGTGTTTTGTTTTGTTTTTGGCATTGGATTTGAGTCTTGCGGCTTTTCGGCTTTTCGGCCAATGAATGCGACGCTGACCAGTTGCCAATCAATCGATTGCGGCTAACAAAAAAGTAAACCAAATATTGCGAATTCTTAAGTATAACGGCTTTCACTCGCTCGCCGCCTTTTGTTTTCTTTTTCTTTCTTTTTTATTTTTATTTATTTTGTCAAATGAGTCTTTTAGCATTGGCTTTTGCTTTTGCATTTAGTTGCCGCCTTTTTTGTTTTTGCGCATAGATCAAAGCGTTGCGAATGGGAAATGCGCTCAAGTGTTGAATCTCCCCCCCTTCGATGTGTGTGTGTGTGTGTGTGTGTGTGTGCGTGCGTCTTTTCTTTTGATTCTTGCGAGTGGGTGCCGCAGAGGTGAAGACTCCCTGAACTATCTCCCCTTTGCCACCTGCCCCTGCATTTTGTAGCTGCCGCCAAATTGGCTTCAGCTTTAGACATTTCATTGGATTTTAATACCACGGCCCAGTTTTAAATTTGTTTCATTTTTCCCCTCCCTCTCTTTTTCTCTCTCTGATATTTGTCAAGGCACGCGGATTAACAGGGTATCAACCAGGGGCGTGCTCTACTTGCGGTCTATGCGCGCTTTCTAACCTAATGCCCTCTGTTTGATTTAATTTTACACGAAATGAAAAGTTAAGTTTTTAAATACACCTTCTTTTGCTGACCAGCAAATTCCAAAATCAAAGGCGTTAAGAAACATAAAAGTAAACAATTTTTGTTTCTTTTACCTTTTTCCCTCTTCTACAGATTCTAATTTTAGAGCGTGTTTTTTTTATTGTAAACCTGTTTGCGCTGACTGATTAACTGAACTAACTGGCTGATAGATTGGGCAAGTAATTGATTGATTGATTGATTGATTGATCGCTTGATTTCCATTTTGGGGTAATCAACGCAGAGTCCAGAGCTGTAAAAGCTGATTTAAAAAAGGCAGAACCGTTAACTTAATCGTTAGCGACTTTGACAAAGGCAAAGTTGGAAAATCGATTGTCAGCTGTGGCAAATAAACTTGCCGCAAATACAATTAAACCCCCACACAGTACAATTCATATGCCTAGAACCACCCGCAATGCCGAAAAACTGCACGCAAATTTTCTTGTAATGTGTTTTTCGTTGTTGTTGTTATTATTCTTGTTGTTGTCGCTTCACGCATATTAATGAAAAGCGTTTAAGTGTTTTTATGCGTAGAGTGGGTGTAACTGCGGTTCTAAAGTGTGTGTGTGTGTGTGTGGGGCAGACGCGGCACGCGCGCATAAATATCAGCAGGAAGGCAACAACAACAAGCCGAGCAATTGGCAATTCGGGTTGTTGCTGAAGAGCACTCAATGAAAATTAAAGCAATTTCCTGTGCCAATTTGAAGAAGCTAAATTAAAATAAAACACACAGCCAAATGCAGGCGCGAAAGAGATGCCGATACGCACAGACAGAGATAGAGAGAGGGAGAGAGAGATTGGGGTATACAAAAATATACACCAAAATAAATAAACAAACAAGATGAAGTTAAAGTTGAAGAAGGCAGAGCTCAAATTGTCAACTGTGTGCAATTGGAAAACCGCCATTCATAGATATTTAATTAGCAAACAGAGTGTGACAGACAGAGAGAGAGAGAGAGAGAGAGGGAGGGAGAGAGAGACAGGTATATAGAGATGTAAATTGGCAATAATCTGAAAGGCAGTGCAAGTCTCTGGCGACGTCGAGTGGCAACTCTTGGGGCAACAAAGTAAATGAAGATGAGCACTTCCTGCAACAAAAGCGACAACAACAACAAACAACAACAACAACCAGAAGCTGAAGCAGTTGCCGCCGCAGCATCCACAGCAGCATTTGGCTGCCTTGCGCGACAGAGAGAGAGTGTGACCGAGAGCGAAAGAGAAAGAGAGTGAGAAGGCAGTCAGAGATACGAGCACATTTTTAATCGAGTGCAACATCATGAATGGCAGAAGCCGCCGTCAGTTTTGTTTGTTTGCACAGTTCACAATGCGTGTGTATGTGTGTGTTAGTGAGTCTGTATATACACATATACATATATATATCTTTTATTCGAATGAGTTAAATGCTACGCTCGAGTTGAGTGAGTGATGCATCCCAGGGCGCATCCGTAAGATAAACAGGCGCAGCACGCAACGTTTAACTTTTAATTTGCAGCTGCACAATGCTCCATGTGCGAGTGTGTGTGTGTGTGTGTGTGTGTGTGTGTGTGTGTGTGTGTGCGTGCGTGCGTTCGTTGTGGGTGCCTGGTACCCTTTGCTGGCACACACAAAGGTCATGGACATGCGACGTTGCACAAATTAAATGCTTAAAATCATTAAGAAACATTTCGCAGATACGTGTAAAATATGAAGAAGAGAAAAGCGAAAAACAGCAACCGAAATTTTTAAGAACAAGTAAAGAACAGCAAAGAATTACAATTTGAAAAGACGTCGAGTAAATACCCTTTCAAGTTTTGTTTCTTGTTTTACAAAAGGCATGTAAATAAATATACGTTATAGCATTAATTATTCATGAATATGTAAGATTTGTTAGAGCTATAAAAAAGTGCTTTCATACTAAAACTTATACTGCAATAGATTTGAACTTCATAAAATTCAACTGATATTATTTAGTTAGAATATCGTTAAAGACAAACAAATTTTATAAACAAAAACTTAGCTGAAAACCAATTGTTATCAATAACAACCTCATGTGATGAAGTATTTATATTTTGTTAAATATATTTATTACATTGTTTATTGACTTTTTTTACCAACTGTTACATATTGAACCACATATGCAAAATACCCTATCGAGTGCCTCGAAATAGACCCAAAGATTTGTTTATGGCAGCAGGAAACAGCAGGAGCTGATGTATTTTTTTTTTATGTGTCTTTTCCTCTTTCTACTTCTTCCTCTTTTGGGAGCGCCGCCAACTTGTCTAAAGCGCCCACGGCCGAAAAAGAAGAGTTGTTCAATTAAGCGCATTAAATGACAAGGCGCAAAAGATATTTGCAGCTAGTAATGAGTTGGAACTGGAACAGGAACTCTGGAACCAGGAATATGACAGTGATCTGAGTTCTTTCAAATATCTCTCTATGGACTTATTCAGTTCAGCTGGCCAAACTATAACAGCTTAAAAGCTCGACAGAAGTGTGCCAACGCTTAGTTGTGTGCCATTGTCTTAGTGGGCAATTTAATTGGAGAGCAACATTTGAATGGCACTTCAAATCCATGTGATTACCATGTGTGTGTACACACACATACACACACAAACACTCAGACCATTTGTCATAAGGAGGCCAAGCGGAAGAACTGGCAGCAACAATTTTTAAATGATTTAACTTGTCCAACACTTCAAAAGCTCTCATAAAAATAATTCAAATCGAATGCAAAATGAATGTGCGTGGTGTGCGTGTGTGTGTGTGTGTCCGTTTGTGAGGGAGAAGAAATACAAATATTTTCTTCAGTTCATTTTTGTTATTTTTTTTTTTTTTGAAAATATCAATTTGGGCTATGCAAGAGCCGCTTCTCGCAATTGAAGCCAATTGAAGCTAATCATTTGCTTATTTAAATACGGGACAACAAACGAATGCACAGATACAGCAACAGATACAGATACAGATACAATTGCATCTATAGCTACAGACATATTTGAGGTCGAAGCAAATACACCAAAAGTTCAAATTGCAATTGCCCAAAAAAAAAAAAAATAGAAACAAAAGAGCAATAAAAAGTGGAAGGGGGAAGAAAAAGCTTGCAGGGGGCATAAATGAATGGGGCACGGGAAAAATGGAACAGAGGCACCCACATCAGAGTGCAACGTGCTCAACAACAATCACGACAATAACAAGCGAGGGGTTCATTTTATTTATTTATTTTTTTTTTTTACTTTTCTGCTGGTGACACGAGCAAAGTGTGAAATGCATCACGCCCACCGCCTCCAACACACAAACACACACACACCTTTTTTAGGGGTGTGATTTTATTTGTGAGAATGAATTGCTTACGCTGGGCAAGTCTTTAATTGCCAGTGTTGACAAAAACAAAGCTCTGATGAGGTCAATTTATGGAAAGAAAGGTGCATTTAACGAACAGGAGACGAGAAAAAAAGTACTTAAACAATTTTATGGATTAAGTTTGTTATTGCCAAAAGGAAAAGAGTTAAAGAAACTGCTTTTAAATAGCTTAAACATCGTAAATAATTTTAAAAAAAATAATAAACACATATTACACTAGTGAGAGAGAGAGAAATGTTTGATGTATAAAAATATATATTTAATATAATTTTAATATAATTTTTTTAAACCACAATCTTTTCAAAGCATCTTCAAAATCATATCAAATTCTAAAGAAAAACATAGTCTATTATTCTTAGATTACATAGAGCATAAAGTTTTCATAATCAACAGCAGCAACAAGAAAATTCACCTCAACACAAACCTGCCTCAAATACAAATCCCATTCCTTCTATTGAGTTAATATAATATTATTTCTTATATAACTCACAGATGGCTTTAAAATGTATCATATTTTGCAAACTGTTGCAACAATTTCGTTAGGAATATCATGCTTGACACACATTGCTACAGTTAGCAACGACTTTTACAACACTATTCAAATTCGCTGACCCTTGAGTTATGTTTGGCTTCACTTCGACTTTGGCATTTGCCAAGTCGTAGCTAAATGCCAAAACACATTCGCATTCAGACCAATGTTGGCTCGCTGGCTGCAGTTGACCCCGTTTTTGTGTTTGGGGAAAGCCACCCCTTTTACCAAACCCACCCAACCACCCCTTTTACAACCTCCTTCCATGTCCAGCTGCTGCGGCTTGGGAACGGGGCCAAGCATTAAATTATATTTTATGTGCAAATTATTTAAGTTTTGTGCGCAAGTTTTTGGCAAAATAGGAACATTAAGACGAGCAATATATATATATATATATATATATATATATATATATATATATACGCATACATATTACAAACGAACGCACACAAATTGAAAATAACAGTCATTACTTGGGTGCAAGCAATGAGAATTTTGCATAGTTTTTGGCGCTGTCAAATTCTTGGCCAACGGCCATCAATGCCAAACAAAACCATTAACATAAGCAAGGACAATGCGGCCAGAAAAGGGAGAGAAAGTCACAGTTAGGATGTCATTTGGCAATTGGTATTTTGAACTGTTTGTTAGCTTTGATTTCCACAAACTTCATGGCACGCCTCGTGTTCATGCCGCCCGCCCCTTTCAAACGCATTGATGCGTTTGCATTTTCTATAATAATAATAGTAGTTTTTTTTTTAGTTTGGTTTGAATTTATTTTTTTGCTCATTCGAAAAGTTTTCAATTGCTCTGGCGTCACTTTTTGATTGCTTTGATGTGTTTTTCTCGCACATTTCCCAAGCCTCAATTCATGACAAAAGTTTTTTGGCGAGGCGAGAACGCAAAAGGATGTGCGGCGGCGGCAGCAGGACACAAAAGCCGAGCACAACTTTCGCTTTGATTTTCAAACACACACACTATATACATATATATTATATATTATTATATATATATATATATATATATATATATATATATATATTGTGTGAGCGTGTTTTTGGAGTTTTGCATTGCACTTGCATGCAGCTGCCTCATTTTCGTCCTTCCTTTTCGCAGCTATCTGTGGCGCTTTATCCTTGGCTCGACAGAAAAATGAAAGTTTAATGCGTTTGCCAAACATAGTTTTCAGAAATTTTCTTCTAATATTATTTTTACATATAGATAAATATTTTTTTATGTATATATTTTATTATATATTATATATATATATATTATATATACATATATATTAATACTTTTCTTCATATTTATTTAATAATATTCGTATTCTAGATAAACAAATATTAATATTGATGTCTCTACTTGCATTAATATACTTCATTAGTAATATTTTATTGTGTATATTTAAATATATCTATAAGGATTATTTTCCTTATCCATGTTTTGTTTTACTAACTAATTTTTTTCTGTTTTCAAACTTTTTTTTCTGCTCCCTTCTCACATATAAATACACATATATATTTATATTTATATATATATATATCTTTTATTATTTGATTTTTTATATGTATTTGTTGGCCGGAAAATGTGTGCGTCTGTGCGGAAATTGCATTTTTTTCCCTAGTCCAAGCAATTCGAGTTTTGCTTCAGTTTGTTGTTATTTTCTTTTTTTTGTAAACTTTATCCAATTTTTTTTATTATTTTTTTTTTTTTTTGTTATTTGCATTTCCACAGTTTTACAGTTTGGTATTTCCCTTCATTTTTTTTTTGCTCAGCTGCTGCAAGCGCATTATCCTGGCCGCCTTTGGGGGCAAGTTTAAATGGTTTAAAGTGCTTATAATGCAAATATTAAAATGGCTAAAGGGACGCGGCAAAAGTTAAGCTGCCAAAGTGTAAGAAAGTTAAGTGCAGACGTAAGCGCTGCCAGCGGGCGGGCCAGGGGCGGGATTGGAAAGTAGGAGACGATTGCAATAGTTGCATATTAGTTGCAAGTGCCACATAAAGCAGAGATATAAACACAGCAACAACGACGATTTCAGCTTAACGGCCAATAAAAATGAAAATACTTGCGATTATATCGGTGAATAGCTGCGAAAAGTGTAAAATGGGACGGGTAGGGGGCAGGGCAGAGGGAGCAACTAGCAATGGGAAATTAAGCTGTCTAGCGCGGCAACATTATCACATATTTAATATAATTCAAGCTGGATCTCATGTGTTGCAGCAAAAGCGTAAAAATGGAGCTACTTTAAGTAATTTTTCGCTTTAACCGATTGGGAATTGTAAACGAAATTCATAGTTCATAACTAAGTGTACTAGATTGAATTGAATTATGCTTCATATATAACTCATATTATATATGTATATATTTATATGTTTTTTTTTATTTTCAAGAGTTTTGAACTAAAAACAAGTTGCGAATTCAAAACGAGTTCTATAAGAAACAAGTTAAATACAAGTCTTTACATTGTTCCGAAGATGTTTTCTATTCTGATACAAATTTTTACCTTTGTCAGGCTCTCTTTTTAATTGCAGTTTTAATGCCAGGCGCACAATTGACAAATGACAACAGTGTCAGGATCGTCGCACACGTGGCAAACGAGGGTCGAGAGGTAAATACAAATAGAGAAAAAGAGAAAGAGAGAGAGAGAAAAAACTTTAATCTATAAATTGAAGTTCCCTACGAACATTTCTTTTAATTGCCGCACAGTCGGAACAAAGTTGTGTTTACATTGGGACTCGGCGAGGGGAAAGCGGGAAACGCAGCGAAATTGTGTGGTGGGGGTGAACGATTTGTAGCCCCTGGGCGACGAATTTGTTTGCCTGTCAAATAAAACAAGACGCATCAAATTATTTCAAATTTATCGCGCAGCCCAGCCAAAGGTGTCCTGTATACAACAGGGGCGAGTCCTGCCCCGGCAGCTGGTCGCCGGGCAGGAAACAACCCCCGAAACTAAGACAGAGACCCAGACCCAGACCCAGACCCAGAGCCAGAGCCAGAGCCAGAACGAGTATTGAAATGTTGTTTTGAGGGTCTCAGGTAGAGACACATTTAGCCACAGATTTGCACCGCAAAATGACAGTCGAATGGACAACAATAACGATTAATGGCCAAGAGACCAACAGAAAATGTGCCCATATATATACATATATATAGTATATATAGCAATGTGTATGTATCTCTATCTAGAAATGTGTGCTGCCAAATCAAAATGATATTTTGACACGCAGCAACAGCAGCAGCAGCAGTAAATGAGTAAAACTTGCAATTAGTTGGCCCAGAAGATAGCTGCCACAGAGCCGCAGAGCCGCAGACACTGATGAGTGCTGCACATGCCAAACTCACAGATACAGATACAGTTACAGATACAGATACAGATACAGATACATTTACAGATACAACTCTATGTACTTTATGGCGTTTATTTTTCCCGCTGCGCAATTGTGGGTTAATGGCACTTTAAACTCAGCTCCACACAGGAAGCGGCGCTCGGTGTATCTCATGGCTACACATCTAAGGTTTCTAGTTTGATTTCATTTTTGGTTTGTCTTTGTCTTTGGCTTTGATTAATATTTGGCACGCAACAATGCAATTTGGCCGGGCACACAAAAAAAAAAAGTGTAACAGCTAAAAACTTGCTAAATCATCGAAAAAAAAAACTGTTAGCTAGACAACAGCTCTGTGGGGTAGCAGCAGCCATGGGCTACCCTGTAGCTAAGGCTTTGAAGTTGGCCCGCACGCACAAAACCAAACTCGTTGGCCGCTATCACGTCTGCGTTCTCACATGTATCTTAACATTTATGACTCAGTGTCGGGGCGTGTCGCAGTCGCAGTTGCATAAATCAAAGCGAGAATGAAAATGAAAACGAACAGATAAAAAAAATAGGTGAAGAGTCTGCAAAACGTAGCGCTTAAAATGCAATTTAGTCAATGCAATTAAGCGAGAGAAAGAGAGGCAGAAAGGGACAGGGAGAGTGAGAGGGAGAGTGTGTTACACTGGACAGCATAAAGAGGAACTCAGCAGGAAGTGGGCTTAGGGGCAAGGTTGCAACTAATGAAACCAACGAGACTTTAATATACCCTTCTATAGGGTCGATCGATAATGATAGATATATTAACTTAGAGATTTATGTACATACATTCAAACTATTCCCGCAATTTTAAAGCTATCGTCAAGAAACTTCGACTTGATTCGCAAGCAGTATTAAAATACATTTAACATATGTATATAGACTGCTCAAGTCATAGATATATTCATTTTAAATCTAAATAGTTATATCCTAACTAAACTATAATCATTCTCTATATGTCTACAAGAGCATTTGAGCTTCGAGCTGCGAACAGTTTTGGGTTTCTTTAGGGTCTTCTGCTTTTTGGGGCCACGCCCAAAGCACAAAAGCGAAACAAGCGCCGACTGATTTTTATCAACTAACCAAGCGTAACGCAGACAAACACTTCCTAAATCACTTGAGTCGTTCCAGCAACATTTGTTGTCGCCCCATTCTCCTGCCAACGTCCACCCTGAAACGAACCCTCGCCATCCCATCCCTTTCTTTATAGACAGCAAAAGAAAAACGTTTCCTGCGCACATAAAACATAAATTATTTAATTTCTCTTCTTCTACTTCTTTTTTTTTTTTTTGTACACTTTCTCTGCCTAGACAACCAAGACGACAATGGCATCGAAGAGGGAACAACACAAAACCAAATATTTCATATGGCTTTTCTAGTGGGTGGGGTGGTTGAGAAAATACGTTAAGGGATGGGGAGAAGGGGGAGCGGGTGGGGTTGGGGTTCTATTTGTTATCAGTGCTGTCGTTGGCGGCGCTTGGTATAAAAATTATGAAACACTTTCGCTCATTGACTTCATTAAATTATTTTGTATTTATTTGCCAGAAGGAGGGATCGTCGTATATCTCTGAGCTGAAACACCTTTCATACCCTGCGTTTTTTTTTATGGTCGAGGGTTTTTTTTTATTTTGTTTATGGGCCACATTTCTGTTTTATTTTACACACTTACACGACTTCATTAAGAGCTGTCGATGCGAATGGTTATCCATTTCTTATGATGTCCGCTCAAATTGCCGAAAAAAGAAAATAATATCAAATTCACCAAAATGGCGCCCAATGTGGGGCACAATTAATTTGACACCCTTTGTGTAAGGGCCGTAATTAATTGATTCGCTTTGCCATTTGACTTTCAATTGTGGTCGCTTTGCTTTAACATTTTCCTTTTTGCTGTTTTTTTTTGTTTTTTTTTTTTTGGCACCCAACCACCCGTGGCACACGCCATATTGATTTAAGTGCAGAATTTCGAGCTCTGTACAAAAAAAATTCCACAGCCAATCTATTAAATGTGACTTTACACTAGGCATCGTCGTGGCAGGTGGCCACGCATTGGGCAACTTTTCCTTAGATATTTATATATATATACATATATATATATATATTTCCTTTCTTGTGTACACGCCGCACAATTCAATCAAACTTGCCAGAAAAACTTTACGACACACTCATAAGCAACTTAGGCCGCCAAAAAGCGAACCGAAAAATAAAATAGGGAAATGAAAAACGTGCGGCATATGAAGGAGAAGAAGAAGAAGCAGGCGCCACGTACTAAACCAGCAAGGAAGAAAAAAAAAGGAAAGAAAACTTCAGTAGCAGGAGGCGCAACAGAAGGAGCCAAAGCGTTTTGCATAGAAAATGGGCAAAAGTCAACGCACAGTAAAAGCAGAGCGGGCCAGGGGCAGAAGGTGGTGCTGGGGGCGGGTGGTGCGCTTTGGTGGTTCAGCAGCGGCAGCAGCAGCGGCAGCGGCACCGACAGGAATAATAAATATTCAGTTTAAGTAAATGGGCTTTTATCGCGCATCTCTGGGGTGCCATAATTTGCCATTTTTGCCTGGCAGTCTGCGCGGAGTTTCTTTGCCTCAGTTTTTCCTTTGGCTTTTGGTCGCCTTTTTTTCGGATTTTTTTTTCTTTTTTTTTTTTGGGTGCCACACACTGGCAATTTGGCTGGGAGGCAAATGTATGTAATTGATTCAACAAACGGCGCAAAGGTGCCAAGAAACAAAGCGAAAACTTGGCGACGCCAGCGAGCAAAAAAAAAAAAATAAAGGAAGTAGGGAAGGGAAGGACACAGCATATATATATGTATGTACTTTGGCGGGGGCAACAACAATTATACGCATAATATATTTTTACCATAAATATATATATGTGTGCTGAATAAAAGGTCTATGCTTGGTCTCGAGTTTCAATGCAAAATTACGAGCAAAAAAAAAACAGATAAACAAGTGCGCTGCGAATGCGTAATTGATCACAAGATACCCTCGAAGCACTCAAGTGAATTAATATTATATATATTAATATATATATATATATATATATATTTATGGAGTGCAAGAAAGTTCATGACTTTTATGTTTACAATAGAAACAGCTAAAGCTGATCAGAAATCTATATACGAAATGGAAAATTTCAGAATTCCTCGTTGCTTACGCACCTTTTTTTTGAATTGTTAACAGGGTATACAACAAAAAACCAAAGTCACGCTTCTGCCACCAACATAGACGCCCCATTCCTTGCCCCATTCTCGACTCTCGCCCCGCGTGCCACGCACATGGGTCATAAAAAAAGAGCGAATTTTTGCGGCGGCAAATCACTTCAGCGCCTGGCAGCGCAGCAACAATTTAGCTCATTTATTTTTATACATTTTAAGAAACAATAAACCGACGGCCCATAAAACACGCAGTTACAAAATGAAAATGATTTAAGACAATGGCCAGGCGAACGCGCCGCATGAATTATATACGTATTCGGGCAAAAGGCAAAAGTTTAACATTATAATTGCAACGTTTTATAATACCAGGGCTCACTGTGATTTACGGCAAACTTCTATATGGCACGAGCATATATACATATAAACACATACAAGTATATACTATATCTCTCCTCGATTGACAGCCAAAGCAATTAAAGGCGATTCGAAATAGCAAAAATATGAGATATAAAAAATTGCTTATAGGCAAAACATGAGTGGAAAAAATAACTGAAGCAGGTGTCTAATAGGAAGCTGGGTTTGAGGTTTTCATTTGAGCCAAAAAGAACTTTTAATAACGAATAATTCATTTAAGTTTTCTAATTAAAAAATATTAAATAAAATATAAGAAATAGCTTCTTCTTTAGCTAACTGATTAAACAACCAACATTAACTATTAAACCACATAAATAAGTGACCATGGAGATAGTTGGCCAAATTTACTTTAGAAAAAGTGGCAACTTTTACTTTGTTATATAATAAAAAGTGAACATGAAGGACACTTAGCCTATGGTTAAGCATGATAATGATTTAAAAGTTGTCAACACAAAGTGAACATATATAAGATATAACTAAAGTGAATAAATGAAAGCAAAGCTTTTAGTTGACAATAGAGGACAAATAAGTAAGGCTAAGGCAATCAAATTAAATAAAAAGTGTTTTCTTCTAGAAAATGTGAACCTAGAAAAGGCCCCTTTTCTAGCTTATAGAAGTTAAACTTTGACTGAGTTAAGATTGAAGGAATGTTAGTTAAGGTGTGTATGAAGTATGTGTGCATATGTTGTGCGTGTGTGTGTGTGTGTGTCTGTTGCATCAGCAACTCATTAGCGTTATTTAAGCTCGAAAGTAGCTGCTAAAAGTTGACACTCAACGTTAAGTTGGGAATTCGCAGATTTAAAGCTGCTGCCTCTAAATGGGGCAAGAGTGAAGTTGCAAGTTGCAGTTGTTGCATCTAAATCAATTCGTTGGCTGGCATTAAGTACGCTTCGTTTGCTGTCAGCCTTTAAATCTGCTCCAGTTTTGCGCAGGATGCGCAATTTCGGTGAAGCGGGCGGGTGGCATTTGGGGGCGTGACTGCGACTGCAGGTTGTCTTAACGTAAAATTTAATTAAGCTGCTTTTAGCTGCAAGTTCCAAGGCGACGTCTTAAGCTGCACAGAGATACAGAAAATGTAAAGAAATAGTACGAGAAACTGGTCGAGAAAGGGAGATGGGGGGAATGAGAGGCACGCCCCAAGGGCTGTTGCAGGCACTTCTGTGTGTGTGGCAAATATTTTTGCAGCCACAGCCACTTGACTGCTGGAGTGCAACGCTTTCTTTTCCTCCGCACGAACACGAGCAGCCTTCATCTTCATCCTTCATCCATGTTGCATCCTTTGGCGCCGTTGCCACCTGCCGCAGCCCACAACACACCTTCTTCTTCTTCTTCTTGTTCTTTTTATTTGCTTGTGTTTTAAATGCTTAATGTCGCCCACTCTCCCACCCTTCACACACACTCGCACACGCCCGCAAATTAGCCTCAATTTTACGTTTTTGTGATTTTGTGCGTGTGTTTTTCATCTGCTTCTTCTTCTTCTTTTATTTTGCCAGCTGGTACGCTGCTCGTTTGCTGCCTTTTGCAATTCTCAACAGGTTTTTGAAACACTTTTTCGCTTCTTCAGTTAATTGCTTTAAAGATTTGTGTTTATACCTTATTAGCAAAGTTAAATTGGGGAAGGTTTTAAATGCATTGGAGAAAATGTCGCCGAATAGAAGAAAGATAAGCTAACATTTTATCTATATATAAAACAACCGATTATAGACAGCATTTAGCAAATATTTATAAAAGATTTATAGATAATTTTTTCTGTAATTTCTTTAGCTACTGTGATTTTATTTATTTTATTTCATTTAATTTTAATGTGTCTATTTGAACCCATTTTTATATAGTACTATTGTTTTCTGGCTTAATTTTTGTTTACAGTGAATACTTAACTTTATCTATAACCTGTTGTTATTTTTTTCTATTTTTTTTCTATATAATTTTCCATTGTTTTTCTTTAAGTTAATCTGATATGTTGTGTGTTTTCAGACGTATCTTAATTCTGTGTTTTTTTTACTTTTATTTTGAATGCTTTCTTTTTTCTTATTTATTTCTTTAATCACTTTTCATACATAAATTTTATTTACAGCAAATGACATTTTGTTATTTATTTTCACTAGCTTTTAGCCTCGGGCACATTAAAAATATTTATGTGTCGCCTTTTCACTTGCGCCCCTGTCTTCCTCATTTTCCCCCAGCTTTTCCTATCGTTCCGCTCCAATTCATTTTAATGTTCAACACGCAATCGATTTTCCATTTAAATTTGAAATATTTATATCTGCTAGTTTTCATTTTTTTAATTGCTCAGTTTTCAGATTTCTTTGTTCGATTATTTAGTTTGTTGCTATTTCTATTTACTTTTGTCATATGAAAAGAAAATATGAAAATCTGCTGCATGTTTGGAATTCTGTTATTCTTTGCGGCTTTTTCGTTCGCCAGGTGCGTGTGTAGCAATTTGTGCTTTTGATTTAATTGCCTGTAACTATTATCGCAGATTTTCTAAAGGAAAATTCTCTAGCAGCAACATCGTTGTTAAAGTTATTTGTGGAAAATATGTTATAAATGTTAGCATTCTTAAGCTTTGTTAATTATAAAACCGTCGCAAAAATACCAAAGCATGCAATATATATATATATACATATACATATATATTTGTTGTGCCTTATTCAATTGTATTACAATTGATTATTTTTGTTTTTTGAATCAACGCGCTTTGATTGACAATTAGACAAATTGACAATATTGCCAAACAATTGGCTAACCATTAGAGGGAAGAAACGTGTAAATCAGTTACAACAGCTTTTACAAATTAATGCTTACTTTAAGTAATTAAAACTGGCCCAAAAGAAACCATCTGATTTTTCTGCTGCTTTGTGACGATTTCAAAAGGGTTATCTGTTTGAAAAGCTTTTAAATGAAGAGTAAATAAAATCAAATAGGATGACATGTACTAACTAAATACATTCAAACAAATTCTAAAAAATAAACACTTTTATGTATTTATTATATTATTTAAAATGTAGCTCTTATAAATGAGAAAATTATCTTGTGTTGAAAAATTAACTTTTAAATAAAACCAAATAAAAATATATAATTAAAATCATATATCATAAAAATATGTATATTTCTAATGCAACAAATTTAGTTTAAAGAAATTTACTTGTTTAAATATCTTATGGTATATAAAAATAAATTAGTTTAATAAGCTGGATTATAATAGAAACTTTCTATAATTTTTGTTTGCTTTTTGGTTTTTGTTTCTTTAGCTTTTTAAGGCCAGCTTTAGAGCGTTTGTTTATTTCGCAGAACTTGTCTAAACATTTCTGCGTATATTACGCGTATCTTTTACCTGAAGTTGCGGACGCCCTTCAGCGCGGGATAAGCAGCTAAAAAAAACTAAAGGAAGCAACAATAAAAGAAGAAGAAGAAGATGAAGAAGCAGCGCAAAATGTTGCCCAGCTTCAGTTAAAAAAGGCCCAAAACGTAAAACGCAAACTGCAAACGCAAAATCAACAACAATAACGAACAGCGAAAAATCAGTCGAGTGTTTTGCCAGAACGTGAGGGATAGGGGGCGTGGCTGAGCGGGCGGGGGGGGGCTGAGGCTGGGGTTTTGTAACAGTTGTGCTGATTCACAGACACGACGACGAAGAGGTGCCAAATGGAAAAACTGGCCATGTAGAAGAGACAAGGGGGAGGCCAGAGGAGCTGGAAAATAAACGATGTTGTCTATGACAAGGCATGACGGTAATGACAACAACGAAGAGGAGCGAGAAAGGAGCTGCGAGAGGTCGGAATAGTAGAAGATAGCAGGAGTTGTATAGCTCAAGACGAAGCACTTGCTAAGTGTGTGTGTGTATGGGTGTGTGTGTGAGTGTGTGTGTGTGTGTGTGTTTGGCTGGACTACGCTGAACTGAACGCGAGTTGGTCAACGTTTCTACCTTCTACCTTCTGTTTTCGTTTTAGCCGCATCATTGTCGCTGCTATCGTTGTTGTTGTTCTTCGTCTTGTTGTTTTTGGAATTTTTCAATTCAAGGTTTTGCCAGCCTGAGCCTGGGCCTACCCCTCCGTCACCGTCTTGGCCTACCTGCCGCTGCCTTCACACCTTGCCGAGGCGCGCACATTCCATGTCTCAAACTCAGTCTCTGTGGCAGTCGCAGCAGCTTCTGCACAATCATGCAAAAGAGAGAAAGGGAGAGAGGAAGGCGCAAGCGAGAGCGACAGAGGGAGAGGCAGATTGCGATGAAGTGGCATGGAGTGGCGACGTAGAGACACTCAAATTGCAGGCACTGTGACGACGCCGTCGCTGACTGCTGCTATCAATGGCAGCCTTTTTAAGGTTTTATTTTTGTAGATATACCTTTTCGTACGCAAGGGTATTTGGGTTTTGATAAGAAAAATGCTACACTACGTCTGAGATAAGCGACTTTCTTAATCAGTAAATGTAATCAGTTATTCTTAAAACACTTTTGCAAAACCAAACTTTCAACTAAGTCATGATAAAATGTTTTTTTCAACTAATAACACATAAAATATTATTCGTTTTTTATAAATAATTAAATAACAAATAAATAACTAAAAACTTGTACATAGATCCTGATTCTTAGTTCTGCCTTAAATATTGTCCTATTTAAATATCGCTTAAAACAAACACAAACTGAATTCGCATTTGAAAACGTGAAAATTAAATTTTTTGTTTAATCAAAATCTTGCCTGTGCTTAGATAAAAAAATTAACTGCAATTCTAGTTAATTTAATATGCAACATTTACTGATGATTAGAAAATCAAAAATTATTTAAAACAAAACAAAAAATACTCATAAAGGAAAAGTTTTTAGAATTTTTGAGCACGAATTGAATTGTTTGCTCAGTGTTAACTTAGCTAGAAATCAATATTTAAAATGTATTCAAACACTTTAAATTATCATTCAATTTAAGTTTAAATAAGAATTAGATTTACTCCTTCCACTATATCGTATAGCTACTGTAGTAGAACAGAATTCTAAATTGAGTTGTGTGCAAGATTTCGGTATTCAATTTCATAAAGCAAAGGGTATTTCAAAAGGCGACGAAACCTTTCGCTCAATAGTTGTGTTTTTTTTTTTGCTGCCTGTCTGCACTTGCGATCCGGCAAGTGTGTGTGTGTGTGTGCCAGTGTGTGTATAAGTGTATTTGTTGCCTGCACTGGCTGGCATCATAAATCATCTCAAGTGGCTGCTGCTGTCTGCTAGGGCCCAGCTATTTTGGTTTTGTATCTATAACTATAACAATTTGCAAGTGTAGCTCACAGATACAAACATACACACACACACACACGCGCGCGCGCTCGCGCTGGCATACACACACAGCTAGCTGCTGCAACACCTTGCTGCTGCAAGGCGGCAGTCACTTTGACATTTCTGTTGCACTAATTTGCAGCACTTGCAGCAACAAAGATACAAAAATCAGCAGATACTCGCAGCTAGAGTTGAATTTGTTAACAGGTAACAGGTAACAGGCACTTGGTTGCATCCACAAGATACACTCAGATACAATTTCTTTTCTTCTCGCTAAGTTGCAACAGCTGTGTTGATAATGTTGTTTTTCCTGCTGCTGCCGCTGCTGCTGCCGATGACGCAAATGCGAAACTGCGCAGCTGACGAAAGCGACGCAATCTTTGATTTCAGCCAGTGCGAAGGAAATAGCCTTACTTCTTCTTCTTGTGGCACAACAACAAAAAGAAGAAGAAGAAGAAGTCTTCTTCAACAGCTGTGTGCGAAATTTGAGCTAATTTTTTTTTTGTGCCTGCTGCTTATGAGCTCGATTATAATCAATCAAATGCGTGTGAGGCGACTTGGGAAATTTACTAAAAGCGGCTTTGTTTTTTTTAAGGCATAGCCAAATTCAGCAAAATATAAATATATGTAACCATGAAATGTATATAGAAATGTTCTTGTATAATAAGTAATCACATTAAGATATTATATGGAGTTTAATAAAATACAGAATAATTTAGTTAAATATAATAAAAACTTGTTTTTAGTAAGAGCAAACTGATAAGTCAATCTAAAAAGGTAATTTCTTTTAAGAACCCTTTTTGTAATACTAAAGTTTTGTTTCTTTCTAATTTGATATGGTATTTATAAACTAATTTTAATTGAATAGGAATTATTGTTAAGCAATTTGATTGATAATGTTTGACTTCCTTCAATTCAAATCTCCTTTACGCCATTTAACTGTTTATTTTTAAGTTGAAATTTATTAAATTTTATTGTCACTTTATTACTTTTTAATTATTATCGATTATTTTTAAGTTCTCATAAATTTGACTCTTTTAATACTTTAACATAATTTACAATATTTAATTTTAAATTATTATTAGTATTCAGAAAGATAACTTGCAAGGCTTCGTACTATAATTGTAATTGTAATTTATAATACTGTATTTTTTCTCTTTGTTTTCAATTTAAAATGTCTCTCACATTAACAAAAGCATTAATTTAATTTTTTTCCTTCTGCTCAAATATTGTAGAATTTTTCATTTAGCGTTTAAGTTAATTAGTAAAATCATTATTTATGTTATATTTTAATATAAATAATCAAGCTAGCTGTTGCAACAGATTTTCTAAATAGAAATCACTTTTGTTATCAAATTTTCTCACACATTTTCCAATTCTTCACTTCACTAAGCAAAACTAAGAAAATAAATAATCTTTTGATACAATTTTGTATTTCTTATTAAAATACACTTGCTCCTTTTTTTAGCCATCTAATCAAATGAAAAGCCAAATGCAATCTAAGCGCTTAACACATGTGAATTGGAAAATGAATTCAGCTGGAAAAGTCTTTGATATCAGGAAATCTACTGAACAGCGAATAAAGGAAATGAAAGAGAAAGGCGGTTCTTATGAAAAATTGCCAAGGTTATGAATATCATATTTTGTTATTTATGTAATTTTGTATTTAATAGACTTACTATATCAAATTAAATATATGATTTTTTTTTTTGTATTTAAGTTGAAATTTATTTCTTGGCAAAGTTTGCTTAACTATTTATCTTTTAAGTACTTTCAATAAACTCTAAACTTTTAGCTTATTCTATTCCTTCTTTGTCTGTCTGAGTTTAACAAATGCCCGTGAGGTAAAAATTTGAAATTCTTCCGAAAGAATATCTCAAGTTCGCAGCTCCATTAAATTGTGTAGCCAAAAGAAATATAAAATATTTTCTTTATGTCAGATGAGTCTTCTGCTTGTGGATGCTTCAATTTTGCAAAGTCTTTTGGACTATTTGAAATGCCGTCGGCTTAATTTATATTGGTCCCGAAGAAGACAGCAAATAGTCATAAAAACAACAACAGCGAAACATGTGCATAAACATGAAAATAAAAACAAAACAAGAAGAAGTCGAAAAAAAAGGGCAGGCCAACATAAACAAAATATAATTGTCTAGACGTCAGTCAAAGCGAATATGGATTTTGTTTTTGTTGCGGGCCAAGCTAAAAACAATTTATTTTAGCTTTATTTATTTGCTGCTTGCTTGTCTTTTTTCTGCTTTTGTTTTTATTAATGGCGCTTTTGTTGCTCTTAATTGAACATATTTCTCAAACTTGTTTTAATTGTTTTGCTAGAATTTCGCACTTTTTATTTTGTGTCAAATTAATTTGCCTAAGCGCATTCTTTTAACAGCTAGATAACTTGATTTGCATAGAAAATATATTTAAGCTTCCTTTCAAAGTTCACTTTCTGAATTAATTATATTTTCATATTTTATATATTATTCTAACATATTTATATATTTGTTTTGATTGAAGCTTTTATTTGAAGCTAAAGTTTTTATATCTACTTTTTTGGTTAAAAATTGAATTGACTTTAGTTAGTTAATTAGTTTGCAATTTATTTTTAAAAACTATTCTTGCTTATGTTTCTTATATACTTTTGCTTACATTTTCAACCTTAAATAAGTCATTTAAGTTAAACTAAATACTTTGTTGATGTTAAAACACTTTCGGTTTCTTTTTTGAGCATAGCTTAAATGGCAAATAAAATTTATTTACTACCGAAAAAATCACATTTTCAATTTCGAAATTAACCGCATTCAATTATTTGCACTCAATTTGCACTATAAACTATAGAATATATATATATATATATATATATTGTACCAATAACTGCACCTGTAGAAATATATAAAATAAACCCTTATAAAGTTTAGCTTCAGTACGCAATCAATTGATTATCATTTAAATCTTTATAATGCACCCACTAAAAACAAAAAATCTGCATTATTTTCTCCAAGCTAAATCATATTTTAAGTAAGCAAATAAAAGACTGCTTGCTAGAGTTTAAACTTAAAGGCACAAAATTGTTTTAATAAGCTATAAATTTGTTTTTTGCTAAGACAATTTTGTCCAATTTTGATTATCTATACATAACATAAAGAAAATTCCCTAATCGATAGGAATTTAAAATGGAATAATTTTTCTTAGCAAACTCAAGCGTAAACATTGCACTTTATATTATATGCTAAACAAAAGAAATAACAAGAAAAAAATGCGCTGTATTTTCGCGCACCGTGAAACATCTCGAAGCGTAAAAGGGACACAAAGTTGCCAAGTTTTAGTTTAATTTATAAATGTTAATAACAGAAATTGACCTACATTTGTTGCTTCTGGGATTTCTTGTTGTTTTTGGCATAGACGTCGACGTCGCTGCCGCCGTCGCCAAAGCGGCGCTGCACTTGCAAAATGGCTCCGCTTCTTCTGCTTCTTATTTTTCTTCTCGCTGCTTCTTCTTTTCGCTGCGGTTAAGCCAAAAGATACAAATATCCAATCGAAGCCGCTGTCCGCTGCCGCGGCTGCTGCAGCAATTGCAGCTACTGTTATTAATGCCGTTGCTTTTCGTGCACTTCGCTTTTGCGTTTGCTTCTATGCTTGGGCTTGGTTTTTGTTGCTTTTTGTTATGAATTGAATTATTCCACGCGTAACACTTTTGCGGCACTTTTACCGCACACTGAAAACATTTGCAAGTCGTCCTTGGAGCAGTTTTTTTTTGTTGTTTGCTGCTGCTGTTACAATTTGCACTTGAAAAAAAATATGGCAAAAAAATAAAGAAAATTGTTGGCGAAATAAGCGTGGAACAAAAGATGCACAGAGTAGAATGCGATAATATTTATGTGCAGTTGCTGTTGTTGTTATTATTATTATTATGATTACTGCCGCTGCGGCTGCTGTAGAGCGCGTTACACGCACACATACAAACACACGCGCGCGCACACACACGCACACTGAGGCAGAAAACAGACACGAGCGAAGTCGCTTGCGTTGATTAAGCGACGACACAACGGGGACACACGCACCGACGACGTGTCCAAACGCTTCAATGAATCGCACAGAACTAAACGCGACGGCCACGCTTTGGCTGCTGCTACTGCTGACGCTGCTGCTGCCGCCGCTTCTGTTGCTGTTGCTGTTGCTGGTATTGCCTGCCTGACTGTTTGCCTGCTTGAATGCTTGCCTGCTGGCTGCCCTGCGCGCATATGTCAGCGTGCGTTAGAGCGAGCACGAGCAATGACTGCATAGGTTGCGGCGCTCTCGGCACGCTGTTCGCAAGATGTAAAACATGCGGGTGGCTCTCGCAGCCTCTGTAATCGGCATAACTGCTTACATTGATGCTGCTGTTAACTGGGCACAGCGCTCAGCGCTGTTAACTAAACAAACTGATTCGCAAAGAAACTCCCACAAGGCATTTTATAATCAAATAATAATAAAAAATAGTAAATATTTGGAATAACTTTTAAAAAAAATTTCTTGCTATTTTTAATAATAATATCAATAAAATATGTAGTTTTAAGATCAAGTTTTGTGCAAGTAATAGTTGTAAACATAAAAAAATAATTTGCTTTAGTTTTATTTAAAAAATATATGTTTAAATAAAAAAATATTTGTGTTTTAAATAATTCAACTATTTGAATTTAACTAATTAAATTTGAATATAAGTAAAAAATGAGCGCACTTTAAATATTTGTTTCTTATTTAATAAAAGGAAATCAAAATTTTTGGCATGATTAAATTAGCACTAATTTTTAATTGAATTAAAACTAGATGTATAAATATTTATAGATAATATAATAAGTAATTTCTTTAAGCAATTTTTAACTCTAATTCTCTAGAAAAACTTATTTTTAGAGATTAACTTTTTACTCCTTTTGTTATTTTTATTTGATATTTAATTTAACTGTTATTTTCACTAAGCATCAATGTCATATTTTTTAATTTTTATATTGTAGATTATTATATTTGTTTCTTATATGGTTTTACTTTACTTTTAATTAATAGTATCCCAAAAATACCTTCACACTTTTTGAAGTTCAGGCCATATCCTTTTTAATATTTGGAACCACCTTTGGGCCACATTCGTTTTATCTACGCCTACACGCAACTTAAAATGTGGTCCTTTTAACACACCAAATGAGCCGTATAATCTCCGTTTAGTATTTACTATTGAGTAATCCCGCCGTGTTGCACGCCACAAATCCGCAACCACGCAAATTCGCATATTCGCCAAGTGGCAGCGTTAACATAAGTGCACAGCTTTGAGTTAACAGCGTACACAGTTAACATAGCGTGTGCTCTTTGCACTCCCGCTCTCGCAATCTCTCACAAACTGGTTTCGGCGCTCTGTATCTGACTGTTATACGTACCGTCCGTGTTTACAGCTTACAGGACAGCACCGTTGCTGTTAACGGCCACAGGTTTCTATTGCAGCGCTGCTGCTGTGGCCAAACAGCTGTTTAGACGTTGATTATTGTGCGTATAACAGTTTAACTTAATTAATTAATTGCTTATAATTGAGTTTACGCCAATGCTTTTAAATTTTAAATTATTCTAATATAGCTCTTAATAAATAAATACACCAATTTTTATAATTATAAAATAGTGTATAAAAAGAAAGTTTAAGCTTTAAAAGTTTAAAGTTTTTAAATTATGTAAACATTTCATATTTATTCCTGGGAACAACAATTTTTATATAACTGCTGAAACGTTGCGCTCTCTTTGTGTTTTCCCATTTAAGAGTTGCTGAGTCGGCCATATAACAGTTTATGGCACAACTCTTATACAAGCAGGCGGCAGGAGCGTGCGAATTTTGTGGTTGCGAACTTGACTACATTCGGAAACAACTTGTTGAGATCGCAATCAATCAGTATAAGAGTGATTCCTTTTGAATATTAGTAAAGATTGATCAATTCATCAATCCTTTTGTAAAAGTTATATTATATGCAATTGAAAAGCTCTACGTTTGGGGAACGAATAAACGATATTATCAAAATCTAATATAAAATCAATACATGCATACATATACATACATATAATTAAATAATAATTATTTAAAATACTTATTCTAATTCTCTTTTCAAAACAAATTAAGCATTAAAGCTAAAAAAACACTAAACAATTCACTTAAAAATGAATACTAAAATTATTTTAAGTTGATTTAATAAAATGAACAAAAAAAAATATTAACATTTTCATAAATGAAATTTTTTTTAGCCCCATTTGCTAAACGAATTCACTTAAGACATTTCTTTTGTCACATTTACGGGATTTTTTCTGTAACTGTTGGTTTTATTTCTGCAATGCTATCGATATCTAAATTGATATCGATTAACCATTCTCAGCTTCTTGCAGTTGATTAATTCGCCTCTTTGCGCGTCTTTCGCAAGCGATGCGAACCCAACTCAAGTCGTAATTTGACACCTCGGCTCAACCGCAGCCCACACAATCCCCCCTCTCCACCCCCCCTAACCCGCCCCCCTCCACCCTGTCTCCTCCTTTTCTGTCTACCCTTCATTTGAGAATAAATTGAGTGGCAAACTGCAGTTGGCCCAGCCGTCATCGATAAACAGTTACAACACATTTCGGGCATATTTCTCACACACACACATACACGGGCGCAAAGCGAGCGGGTGGAAGAGGAAGAGAGGAACACACAAAATAATAAGGTCAATCAACGGGCGCAGCGGGCGGCGACAGCGACGTTGTCAACAGCTGCGCTGGCGCACAACGCAAAGCCAAATGCAAAAGGCGAACAGCGAACAGTGAACAGCAAACAGCGACGCCGACGCCAACAGCGACTGCGCAGGCAGGCAGATTAATTGCGTCGTCGTCTTCGTTGTCTGCGGCGTGAATTTATGAGTCTCACATGAGCGATGGGCGATGGGCTGTTGTAGCTGCTCTCTCGTTCGCACCGCCGACGCTTCAGCTCAATCTGTTATGCTCTCATCATTTGTATAACACACGCTTGCGTGCGTCTGGCTATGTGTGTGTGCGTGTGCACACTTGAGCGCCGGCTTTGAGCGCCACTTGAGGTCCAAGCTGTGAGCTGCCTCAGACTGTTATTTTTCTTGTTCTTGTTTTTCTCCTTCTTCTCCATCTTTTTGTTTTCGGTTTG
This sequence comes from Drosophila lacertosa, assembly GCA_004143845.1. Lineage (NCBI taxonomy): Eukaryota > Metazoa > Arthropoda > Insecta > Diptera > Drosophilidae > Drosophila > Drosophila lacertosa. Next base: position 10,123 of record SCDZ01000654.1, on the reverse strand, counting down.
TTCCTCTTCCTCTGCTGACGCCGACGGCTGCTGCGTCTAGTTATTTGCTGCGTGGGCCCGCATTGTTGTTGTTGCGTGTTGTTGGTAAAACGATATGCGATATGATATGATATGATATATGTACTTATAAAGGTGCCCAGGCACACACACACACACACACACACACATGCGTACATAAGTATACGTACACATACGTTTCGTTCGTTTTAATTTGTGTGTGAATTTATAAAATTCATTTCATTAATTGAAGAACAAAAATCATGATCCATGACGTAGAAAATTTTAAAGTTAATGATAAGTTACTAATAATATGAAATAATAAACTCTTATCATTATTATTTCATATTATTTTTCCAGTTTCAATGAGGGTACTCGAGTATTCGAATCTTAAACCATGTGATTCACTCAAATCAAAAGTTCTACATACATAATTTTTCTTATAAGCAAACAATTCTTTACTTCATTGATTTTGAATGAAGGGTTTTTCTTAGTAACAGCAATATAATAATTTTATTAGAAACTATAAAACAATTAGTCATACTTTCAGTTCAAAAGATGCGTAAAAATATTGCTTATTGCTCTAAAAGTTGGTATGTACATAAATTTAATTCTCTTTTAACCTGCTTTGAATCTCTATTCAACTTGGTTTTCAAGTCAAACAATTAACCTAATTTTGTAGAAATCTTAAATTGAATTCACTTTTAAGCTGTATCAACCTGCTTTCAATTTACATTTAAATTAAGCTTCAATTCAAACAATGAACTTATTTCCATTTACATCCAAAAAAAGGTTCAATTTTTCAACCTGGTTTCAATTAGCATGACAAAGATTAAACAAATTAAGAATCCAACTTTAATTAAAAAGAAAAACAAACAAAAAATAGGGTTCAATTTTGGAGTTCAATTCAATCAATCAATCGAATCAATCGGGCAATGCAGTTGCCAATTACATAGAAAAACCGAGAAGATATGAGAAGAATTCTCCATTGCAAATTTTGCAGATTGAATTGCCCGCGGCTAATTTGGCGTTTTGTTAAGTGTATAATTAAGCCAAATCACTCGGCCATTAAACAATTGAAGATAATTACGCGAAATGAAGAGAAGTACAAGCTGCGGCTAATTGCGAATACGTCGGCGGCGTTTACATTTTGGGGAAAGGGACCCCCCGTTGCACGAATGCAAATCAGATACAACGTCGAGTTGCAAGTGGAGCTGGCCCAAGCAAAACAATAATTAATAAAGAAATAAATAATGTGAAAAAAGGTCTACAGACCGTATGCCTTCAGTTTGCCCCTACCCCCCACTTTCCCACTGGCTCTCCATCTATCTCACCCTCACTCTCTCTCTCTCTCTATCTCTTTCTGAGGTTCCGTGGTCCGAACACCCAACTCAGTTGGACGTCGCTGTTTGAATTTGTTGTAAAACTCCTACGACTGTTGTTGTTGCCAGTGCGGTGATAATGACAGCTCAAGAAGTTACAAAAGAAACATATAAATACACTAAGTAAAGGTGTGAAGTGCTCGACTTGACAATACCCTAATAACCAAAAGGATTTTTAATTTTATTTCTATACAAATTTTGATTTTTCTGAAATTTTCTGAACAAACTAACATGATATAAACATGAAAATAAAAATGTTATTTATTTAATTAAAAAAAAATTGCGTTTAATTGGCTAAAGGCTCGAGCATACCCTGTATAGAAGATTGTATAACTCTAACTATTTATTTAAACGAAATAGTGTACTTCATGCCCTTTCATTAATATTTCAATAATTCCAGGGTATACATAAGAGCTGATCAGATAAGTTTAAAGGTATAATCCGACTTTCGTTTCGGTCATTTGTTCTTTTTACAGGGTATACAAAAGTGTAGAAAGTAAAGATTTTGATGCAGCTCGGCCAAAGACAAAGATCCAATGCTCAAATGCGTATACTGTATATCATACCCAATATTGACATTTAGTTTACAGGGTATACAAAAGAGTAGAAAGCTAAGATTTTATTGCTAAGCTGAGCGAATAATTTTAAAAAATGCATCTCTTTCTTTTACATAACGGTATGGCATACCCTACATTGATCCTTTCTTGTTTACAGGGTATAAGGCAAGACTAATATTGATGTTAAGCATACAATATAGCAACTCTGCGACTCAACACATTCCCTTTATGTTTAATATACCCTCCAGTGGGTATCACACACTTACAGGGTATATCGAACGTAACTCCTTTAACGAAGCGAATACCTCGCAAAGCACAGCGTGCGACGCAGCGGCAGCTGCCAAGGTGTCCAATACAAATATCGCATGCCCCAAACAGCGCCACAGATGTGTACAGTTATAATTAAGTGATACACATGGCAGAAAGGGCAACAGAGAGAGAAAAAATGTGTGTGAGAAAGAGAGAGAGAGATACGAGCAGCGAGCAGCGCCTGGTGAGAAGTTAGCCCTTAGTATTTGAGTTTCTTTAGCCGTCTCTTAATGATTGTTTTCAATTACTTTTTCGCCTCATAGGCGCAGTCAACGTCCAAAGAGATGGGAAATGGGCAAAAGGGAGGCGTGCCAAAGGAGGGGGCGGGGGGTCAGCTGAAAGTCAATCGCGTGGAATCGATTGAGTCAGCCGGAGAGCGCCTTTTAAGTGTTTACGCTTGTTTTATTAATTTCCATCATACGTCTTCAGCTGTCAGCATGCATCTTCCTCTAGTAACAAAAAAAAAAAAAAAACGAAAAAAATCGAAAACGAACAAGAAAAAAAATAAGAGGAAAAAGTCACAGGAGGGAGGGGGGGGGTGGGGGCGTGGTCTGGGCTACAACTGCCAACTTTAAATTTCAACACTTAACGAGCGCTGGCAAATGAAATCAACTGTTGACGTTGAAATACGTTAAGTTGTTTTTGACCCTGAACAATCAAACAAAATATAAATCAACTGCAACTCAAATGAATTAAAAACTAGGCAATGTTTTGCTTAATTCCACGATTAATTAGAATGTGTTGAAAAGTAACTAAAAGTTGACTTAAATTAAGCACGAATTGAAATGTAAAACAAGTTAAGAGCATGTTTTTTAAATACGTTTTCCTCTCCCCTTTTAGCCAATTGAATTGACTGGCAAGTTGACAGCTTTTCCGTCAACTTAACTCAACAAAGCACATAGATGATGATCCGTTTCAGTCCTTTCACTCCTGGCAAATGGCGACAAAAAAAATATATATGTATATGTATATATGTACATATATATGGCCTCAATGTAATCCACAGAAATGTCTTATTAATGCCCACAGCTAGGCCATATACAGTTAAGCCTGCGGCGCCAAACACCACCACCCTCCTCGCCGTCCCTTCCGTCTTGGGCAGGACACAATAACAATTGCAGTGAAATGTTCTTAAAGGCACGAAAGTTTACAGCTAAAACGATTCGAATTGCCAATTTCATGCTTCGAGTGCAAGGCTTTCAATCAAACCACAGATCGAGTGGAGTCGCGGGGAAAGTGAAGCTAAAGGAGAAGCGACGCTGACATGTTCATAGATATCGCATACAGTTAGACACATAAGTATTCGTGCACACATATGTACTTATGTATGTCTGGACCTGGGCCTTTGCAGTGTATTAAACATCCACCGCGAACTGTATTCGTATATCGTGACCTCGTCTCAGCTCAGTTCAGTTCAGTTCAGTTCAGCTCAGTTCAGCTCAGGATTGGATGTGCCGCCAACGACATCACTTTCCAACCCAGATGCTTCCTTTCCAACCTCCCTCCCACCCACTCACTTGAATGTCCTCGACGTATAGAGGACTCTACAAATTCAGCGAGCACGCGATTTTTATGGCATATTCGTGAGCTTATTGTAATGAATTACTTTACGAATCTTTTGCTCTTTCGTTCGTTCGTTCTTCTTCTTGTTTCTCTTCTATTCTATTTATCTGTTTGGCACTTCTCGTATACCCTGCAGCAAGTAGGGTGCACAAAGGCGGGTTGCATAAACATCTATCAATATCAATATTATATCAAATTTAAACTATTTTTAGCTGCTCTTTATATTAACTTCAAGAACTTTAATTAAAACTGTGCCAAAAAAGCAAAATATATAATGAATTGATAAAATAATTCAAAAATCTTCGAACATAACTCAAAGATTTTGGTCTAAGAACTGAGAGCATATTGTAAATATTTTTATTAAATAAATCAAGCATATTTTTGTCCGATTGAGCAGATAATAAAAAAACAAACGTTTGCTAAGTTTAATCTTCTATAAAGCTAACTTTTAAAACTGAGGGCTTAATTAGCTAATAAAATTTCAAAAAGAGATTTTATAGAATATAAATATATATACGCTCACGCCAACACTCAGGTTGACTCATTAATAATATATATAATATATATAAATAGTTCAACATATTAACAGGCATAAGGATCTACTGACTAAGAATAAATGGAATATATACAAAGATTTACAGGTAAAGAGACTGTTCTTTTAAAAAATGATATATTGATTAATTATATACATATAAAAAAAAAAATCTCACACTTAAAACGTAGCATTAAACAACTCAATTACAGGGTATTTTGTTCGTCACGTCATGCCATTTGCTTTTTTCTATTATTTTTATTTATATACACATTTCGTTTTTGGATGTAATCCATGGCAATGGTCGTTAGTCGTTAGTCTGAGGCTTGGTTATTGACTGCTTTTGCGGTTGGGATTCCTACAGCTCTATGTGCTCTCTCTGTGTGTGTGTGTGTGTGCGTCTGTGTGTGTGTCTGCACCTCCAGTGTCCGAGCATGTGTGACATGTGGCATTTGCTGTAATCATAATTTTATGTCCATCTAAGTAGCTGCGCCTGACGACTGTCAACACCACAAATGTCCTCTGACCTAAACCCCCCCCCCCCCCCCCCCCCCCCCCCCCCCCCCCCCCCCCCCCCCCCTCCCCCCCCCCCCCCCCCCCCCCCCCCCTTAACCACCCTCCCGACAAAATTTTTGGCCACGCTGTCAATCGACGTCTTAGGCTGTCGTTTAAACGCCGAGCTCGTCGCCCCCTGGTTTAACTAGCTGTTAGTTAGCGGACAGTCAGTTGTAATGCAGCTCATCTCAATGTAAAAGACACGCCTTGGTTAGTTCCACAGAGAACTTGCACGAGATTCAGTTGAACTAGTTCACATTTTAGTTTAGTTATTAAATAGTTACTTCAATTTAAGCTTAATACAAATATCATTATTTTAATAAAATTATAGTAAAATTAGAATTAGTTTATTATTGACATTCATCCAAACTATAACAATCATGATTTTTTTCATTTCTTGTGCTTTTAAATGTTTCTATCAATATTTAAGTTATTAAAGTTTGCAAAGAAATTTTCTTAAGGATATTGATGCTGTTTTACTTTTAAAAATTCTTCTCTCTTAAGTAAGTATTCTTCAAAAGAAAAGCTTATATTTAAGGAATTTCCTATTATGGGAATACATTAGTAATAAATGGATTAAAAATTTAATTAAAGCTTTTTAGGTATAGTTTTTTTCAATTAATTGGAACATTTTTGGACTTCAATTATAACTTAAGCGTGTAATAAATTAAACCATTTTCAAATGACAAATTTTAGACAAAAAAGAAAGTAATTTTTGAACGAGTTTCTTTGGGTGATAACTTTAACAGAAGTATGGGTAATAAAAACATATGTACTTAAAAATATATATATATAGTATATGTATATACAAATACATTTAATTATCTTCGCAGTTGCCGCCGCAGCTTTGACAATTGTGGAGCACAAGTTGTTTGCAGGACCCATCTTCATCGTTTTCCCTTCCACCCACACAATCCTTACAACTTACTGCCAAGCAGTAACAACAACAATAACAACAACAACAATCATTAGCCTCGCATTAGCGGCATTGACGGTGAAAATTTGCTACACGAAACGTTTACGGTAATCCTTTGAGTAAGCAAAACGAATGCACTCACAGGATACACAACAGCAGCAGCAGCAGCAGCAACAACAACCAAAAACAACAAACTGCACCAATGAGGACACAAACAACAAACGCTCTTGTGGAGTGTAAGCGACCAACAGATACCCTGTAGCTGGGCTAGAATTGCTTTTAAAATTATTACGTTTGCATTTTTTATATATTCTCCATAATAAGATGTTAAAGGTAAAAATATAGGAGCTATGCTTTATGTCTAAGGAGTTTGATTTAAATCAAATATATGAAATAATTAAGAAATTTGCTTTACTTTAAAATCACCTTATTGTTTGGATCAACTATTAATACATATTGATGATTTGAGTTAATTAAACCAAATTAGTTTGATTGAAAGTTTCAACCTAGGCCGATTTGGTTTGATTTGAGAACTGTGTTTTTTTCTATTAGGTTTACAGTTGAAACTTGATGCTTTATATTATTAAATATGATTATTTAAGAATGATTTATAGAATATTATTAAAGAATATCAAAGTAGGCAATTATTCGAATCTTGGTTAGAATTCCTTGCTAGTCTAAACTCAAGCAACCTGATCAATTTAAAAATATTTGGGTTAATAATTTATAGGCGTATTTTTAAATATATTTATCAATAACATAACAAAACTCAAAGTTCAAGCTTTATATTTTATATTTAATTATATACTAAATATTTTATTTACTTCTTTATCTATTGTTTATTATATTTATACTTAAGAGATGAGATGATAATAATTTCTCAAGTCAAGCATACCCTGTTTACTTTGAATACAGGGTATGGCTAAACGCCAAATGAATGAGTACGCATATCAGACAACAACAGCAACTCTATGAGAAACAACAAGGTTCAAGCAATAAGACATATCCTGCCAGCAAATCCAATAGAGATACCCCCAAATGTGGGCTGCAGCAGGTCAATGAGGGGAATAGAGGGTATTTGCAGTGCGGAGTGCTGAACGAGAGGGTCTGTTTGAAAACCTATAAAACCACGTAATCTGCAAGTGAGTTCTTTAATTATGCTGCAACGCAATACATGCAGGAGGCGCAGCAGGTTGCTGCAGCAAACGGAGAAAGAGATAGAGAGAGTGTGGGAGGGAGAGGGAGAGAGAGAGAGGGGCGTGACAGATGTGAGCGGCAAGCAAACAAAAACGGGCGAAACGAAAGCCGCTTACAAAAACCACAAAATGCTACGGACATCTTTTGGACCTGGCCAAAAGCATAAAGCAAACGAGCAGCGGGTAACGGTAACGGTAAAGGTAACGGTAAAGGTAACGGGAGCAGGCCAGGCCAGGCCAGGCCAGGCCAGTACTCTCGCTCCTGGCGACGGCGACGACGATGACGACATTCCCGTGGGCCACGCCAACACGGCAGACATTTTGAAGTTTTTGGCGCTGCGGCTGTGTCCTGGCGCCCCCCAAAAAGGATTACAATGGCGATGCGAATAAACACAAATACAAACCGAAAACAGCGTGTGTGTGTGTGCAGGGTGTGTGTGCGTTCGCCCAAGTGGCTGCTGCCAATGGGAAACCATTTGCGGATTTAATTGCCGTTAACATGAGGCTCGCTTTACTTTACTTTGCCGGATTGCAGTAGGAGCTGCTGCTGCTGCTGTTGCAGTTTTCTTCTTCTTCTTCTTCTGCGGCTCTGTTGTTTTTGTTGTCGGTCACACGAGCATCAAAGGGCGCCACATTTAGCGGGCTGCACGCAGATTAGAGACCACAGCGACAACATGCACCTACAAGCTGCCACATCCTTCTGCTTCCTTCTCCTGCTTGTACTTTATCCGTGTCTTTCCATCCTTCTATTTAAATGCTCTGGTTAAAAGGGCATTATTAATTTGTCATGCATGCGAAGGCGCAAGTAGAGCAAATTAGGGAAATTCAAAGGGATATGAACTGAACTTTATTCCAACTAAAACTCCGATAAAAATCAACTTGACAAAAGAAATTCCATTTAACAAGTAGTTTAAATTTGACACCTGTCCCTTTTATTTTGTTAGGGTATTCAGCGAAAGTCAACTTTCAACTACACAAGGCTTAGTTTGTGGTTAGCACTGAAGAAGTTAAGGGGATATAATTTAACTCCTCGTTTGACTTTACAAATGCCGCTAAAAGGATTTTAGAATTTGTTAGCGATTTTGCAGGCGCTTAAAAGCAAACAAAGCAATTTAAAAGCTGCTTATTTATGTTGTTAACTCAACTCGCGTATCTTAATTTATAAAAAAACATATTATTATATATTTAGATGATTTGATTACTTTTGCTTTCCCTTAACCTTGTCAAACGGATTTCTTTTAAACACTTTTAAATATATTTCCATTCATTCAAAATGGTTGCTTAGAAAACAAGTTAATATATATTGGTTTTATATTATTGAATTGAGCTCCTGATCATATAATATTTACATTTATATATTATTTTTATATAATAAGAAGATCTATATATAAAACACATCGCATTTTTATCTATCATATTTTATAAAAGTTCAAGAAAAGTTCAGTTGATTTATTTAACCCAATCCAAATCAGTTTGACACTGATTTTATCCAAATAGAACTCTAGGAAAATCCACAAGACAGACACATTCAACATTTGTAATTATATTTGTCACTTTTTGATTATATATTAATTATTTTCATACATATTTTCATTTAATAAAATTTATGTAAACAAAATGACTTAAATTTGTTTTCTTATAATTTAAAATTCCCTTAAAAGTACACTAACTTAAATGCCGAGTAATTGAAATATACGTAAAAAATTCAGTTGATATATAATATCTAAAAACTTGGGACTTACCCCTGTGAATCGCCAGGCGAAATGGGATTCAATTGTTGTTCTACAGATCGAAGATTATCGCTGATAATATATTCTGTTGAAATGAAAAGTAAGAAAAAGCTTTAATTGAAAGTAAATGAAAAGCTGGTTTCAACTACATTCAATTTTAAGTTCAATGGAATTAAACTATAACTGTTAAATGTGCACTAAAAGCTCTGTTAAGCTTTCAAGCTTCGTTAACAGAGCGAATAACAGAGTATGTTAATAGCAGAACTTGAGCATTTTGTCGCTGTCCCAAAAACATCGCGGCAAAATGAAATTTCCCTCGAAAGGGTAATTTTCATTATTAATGGGAATTATCGTGGACACTCACCCTTCTGCAGCTGACTCGTTGGTATAAATTCCTCGTGTTTTTGGTCCCCCTTCTCCTCGTACTTGAGTTTGTAGTCGGAGTGCTTGCGCAAGGACATCAGCAGCGACTGCGTTCGTGGCGGTATTTCCGGCGGCGCCGGCTCCGGCGGCGGCTCTGATTCGCCGCTGCTGCCCGCCATCTCCAGCTCGTCCAGCTCATCGCTGCGCAACGTGAGCGCCTGTTTTGCAGCTAGCTGCTGTTGTTGTTGCTGCTGCTGCTGCTGTTGCTGCTGCAGCTGTTGCAGTTGCTGCGACTGCTGCGGCGTCTGGGAACGTTCGCGCAGCGAGTCGCTGCGATTGACGGAAAGGGCGGAGGCGCCGCTGCTGCTGCTGGTCATGCCGCTCAAACGGTTCAGCGTGTGGCGTGCGGCGCCGCTGCGCTGGCTGCGGCTGCTCGACGCCGCCGTCGACGACGACGCCGACGCGGGCAGCAAATACGCTGCGCTCGGTCCCGCTGCCTCGACGGCGCCGCCCGCCTCCTCGGCCGCATACTTGGGATTGAGAAAGGGATTCGTGCTGCGCGGTGCAGCCGCAGTCAGCGTGCCGCTGCTGCTGCTGCTGTTGGGGAACAGGCCCAAATTGGCATTCGAAGGATATTTGCTGGCGCCGGCAATGGTGCTGGCCGAAACGGTGGCCAGGCTAAGCGGCGACTGCGTCGCGGCAGCCCCGCTCACTGCCGCAGCTCGCTGATGCGGCTGTGCGTAGGTCACTTCCACGTGACTGGCGGCCCCATCGCTGCGACGATCGCGTTTCCGCAGATAGTCTGGCTCGCAGTCCGAGTTGTAGTGCTCCATGCCTGGAAAAGCGAAAGATGACAAAGAGACAGTTAATTAGTACTGGCTTCAAACAAACTAACAATTTTTAACAGTAAGAGGAATAGTAAGAGGAATAGTAATAGTATTGGTAACAGTAACAGTAACAGTAACAGTAACAGTAACAGTAACAGTAACAGTAACAGTAACAGTAACAGTAACAGTAACAGTA
>SCDZ01000653.1:0-35597 GCA_004143845.1 Drosophila lacertosa | reverse complement strand
AGCAGACATCCCAACAAGCACACGACTTACAACATCTACCTTTGCTGACGATACAGCTATTCTCAGCCGCTCCAAATGCCCAATACAAGCATCTGCGCAGCTAAGCTCTTCATCTACTCGACCTAGAAAAATGGCTATCGTATTGGCGAATAAAAGTAAACAAACAAAAATGCAAACACGTTACGTTTACTCTGAACAGGCTACATTGCCCAACGCTCACATTAAACAACACCGCACTCCCGTAAGCAAACGAGGTCACATATCTGGGAGCTCACCTCGATAGAAGACTCACATAGCACAGGCACATTGAAGCTAAGAGAATACATTTAAAACTGAAAGGCAATAGCCTCCATTGGCTTATTAACGCTGGCTCGCCTCGTAATCTAGACCACAAGGTCCTGCTCTATTTAGACTCATAATTAAAAGAAGATTAAATAAATAAAAGCAAAGTATAATAAAAAAATAAAAATACTATCCATAAAATATTTGAATGAACATTTTTTGGTTTTGTTGATGATTATAAAAATATTTAAATAATTATGCGCTCTTTTAATGGAATGACCATTAGGGAATGGGAGCACATTCTGCAAAAATATCAAGAGGTATAATGGTAATATGCATGTACCGCCGAAAATCGGAAGGCGTGAGAAAACGTCTGCTTCGATTTTATTCTGCAACACATACATATATTCCATTAGGATCTATTTTACGTTAAATATATAATTTTGTTGGGGCCCAACAGCACATAAGTTTTTTTTAATACAAGTTATAGTGATGAAAAACTTATGCATTTTTAAAATGAACAACAATATTTATAGTTTTGTTTTCAATTTGTGTTATTTTGTCCTGAACCGAGTCATCATACGAGCACAGGTATCTCAAAGTCTCCAACAACTGAATTTAATACTACAAGAGCGTGGAAATGTTCTGCTCGACCAGGCCGACTACTTTTTAGAGTAGTCAATACAACTCATAGCTTTTGAATAAGGTACCTACGAACCAATATATCAGGCTTACCCTGGATTAGGGCCATTGGAGATGGAAAGACCAGACCTTATGATTTAAAAGTATTTATTTGGATGAAATAGCAGCTTAACTAATACCAGTCCTTTTAAGTGGTCCACTCAAAGGAAGCGTGTCGGTAAACTGAATCAAATGTTGCAGATATATTGTGTTTGTCGACATCAACAACATTGTATGGCTGTTTAGTGTGGAATGAATGGGAAGAAAATATTATTAATGTCGCACAGTTTCTTACTTTGAGGACATCTAGGCGATTCATCTTACCATCAATAATAGAATGAAATTACTGTTACGGAAAATCAGAAACCATTTTTCTAACAGTGGAGTAAATCTTATTTCCAATTTCGTCAATGTCTTGTTCAAAGGCATGGTATTTATTTTGTATAGTTTAGTTTGTAGAGTAAAGTATAGTTTAGAGAAAGTTTACTAAAATTACTCAATGCAAATAGGAAGAGCAACGCAAAAGAAGCAAAGCAAACATAGTGGTGATGTTTTTTAAGAAAATTAGCCAAAAGGTTTTCCGACGCGAAGTGTTAAAGTATTGTATGAGGAGTCACTTCGTAGGAAAGAATGTTCATATAAAGCCCTTAATATTTTGTTTCAGTTTGCTTATAGTTTTTTCCACACTGGCCAAAAGTTACTTCAGCATTGTAGATACCGATTATATGCACGTAAAAGTAGAAAGCTTATCATTCAATACTCTCTTTTTCGTGTTTCGCTTTTGTTGACTTATTTTAAAAAGAGATGTTTCAATTATTCTTCTTTTAGTAATAAATTCATTATCAATATATTTTGTAATCCATCTCAGAGTAGACTGCATAAATAAAATTTTTATTGTAACAGGATACAGAATGAGCGAGTCAGAGCCGCAATAAATGAATAAAATATTTATATATGCTACCTTTAATATCTACACCTTTCAAGCGATGTTTCCAATATAACAGCTATATTATTACCAAATGATAAAATTATTTTCGTATAAACGTGGATTTTTATATATTATAAAAAACACCATTTCGTATGAAATCTAATGTCATAAAAAATGGCGGCATATATATTTCCAAATGTTTTTTATTTACATTCTTGACTGCAAATTCTGGATTACCTTGAGTCCACTGGTATTTTGGACAGCAGACAGGCCTGCCGGTACTGAGACGTGTGCTTATGAGTATGTTTGTGTCTGTATAAATATCCCTTTGTTTGTTTCTACGAGACTTAATACTTCAGTTTCATATATATAATAAGACTCGTTTCAACAAAAAAGGGAAACAACCAAGAATAATGATTTTATATTTCATAATAATACTTTACCTCTTTTAAAATATCTTTATTATTATTAATAGAACGCTTTTTGCGCCTTATTTCTTCAGTGCCATCATTTGTATCACCTATATCCGTAGCTTCCATTGGTAGCATCATTAAATTATTACTTTCTTCCTTACTCTGGAATAAAAACAATTCTCAGATATATTAATCTAACTAAATAAGTGCGCACTGACATTGAGTAGATACCCTACTCAACTATTAATTATTAATTGTAATAATAATAAAAAATTCAGGAATAAACGTCTTTACAATTTATAGTTGCTGAGATCGGTACGATCATATGAAATATTTATTGTCCGACATTTTACTTTTCGCATGTGCACAATATACACTTTTTTGCCTGAATTCCATCGAAAAATATTATCAACACAAATATATATTTTGCGTGCCCAATTCTGAGCGAACGCACTCAATGCAAAAACAACTAGAAAATAAATGACAAACAATTTGTTTTAACTATGAACACAATTTCTATCGGTGGATCATGGTTTAAACCATTGACTTCTGGGTGGGTAAGCTGGTTCAGTAGGTTCTTTACGGTGCAACCTGCTTACAATAACCTGACGCTGCACTTTTAGCGGACGATGGGTTAGTTGCATCGTATCGTCAACGTAAAGTGTACCTTGAACGAGGTGCACGATCAACATCATCGCGAATGTCATGCCAGCTATACCATAAGCAATCTTGGGCAATATTTTTTATCTAAAACATAAGTGTACCATTCAAAAGTTACCAACTTTTTCTTATTTATATATTTTTGATACTCGAGTCGATTTAGCCATGCCCTGCTGCCGGTCGATATATGTACATACATACATATATAAATGCGTCAATCAGTTCAGTTAAAAATAAAACGTTTAGCAGCAAAATTGTTGTTATTATTGTGTAATCGCTTGGCATTCTAAGCACAATTTATGCGCCAATGCAGTTATAAGCTCTGTAGAGAATATGGCTTTCGTATCGGCAGCTTCATTGTGTATCGCACTAATCCCACTTATTTTTTCGCAAGAGCTAATTAAAACGAATTAACAAGTTCAATGAAAACCATTGCTATGTTATTTACCATGGTTATGCACATAAGAACCTGTAAAATAAACATTCCAAATGATAAAAATGCTAGCGTGGTTAATGCAATGTCTGTTACATCTTTAAAACTGATTTCCCTTATTGGCTTTGCTTGCTGCGAAATGGAATGTAATAATTCTGGTGGGGATTGGTGGATCCCAAAACCGTCAAGAGCAGTTTCATAACCTGCAAAGTTTTTATTATTTTCAATTTGAGAACACTTTCACTTAAAACGACTTACCATTTTTGCTAATTTGCTTCAAATTGATCCCCAACCGTGGATTTTTAATTGATAGCCGGGGCATCTGAATTACTTTAAATGGAGACACCTATAATAAAAAAACCGTTACTTATTTTTTTTCAACCACTGGCCGTTATTAACTTCATATGCTATGGACTTAAACTTTTTCACCAAAGAATCAATATAATAGAATAATGCTTTAAAAATCACTACATATGCGTAATAAATTAGTCCGATTTTTCAAAACCACATTGGATACAGTGCTTGCTGACGACCACAAAATTATTATCAGAGCAGACAAAAGACCCGCAGGAAGCCATGCAAGAAAATTTAATGTTCCCACTATCAATGAAATCGCAGTTGTGATTGTTGGCGAGGATGTGGAATCACGCGATATTATTCTCAAGCGTCCGGATGATGGATGATTTCAGCGCTTGTACGAAACTCATCGGTCGTTTGATTCACATCAATACCCGTTAATGTACTATTTCAGGCGAAGAAACAAATAAAAAGGCCTGCTTAATGAATTTTAATGAGTATCAATTGTTGTTTCGGCTAAGTGCTGACAATCATCTATTGAGATTCCGCCGTTTGTTTCAATAGTACTGTGTCGAAGTGTTAATTCGTTTTAATCAGTCGAAGTTAAGATCAGACAAGTACATTCACTTGCATGACGCCATCGAGGCTAACATCGATTGGAAGCCCGCGGCATATGCATGAGTATGTTCAAGATGCGTTATCACGTTCACATGCAGTCGAAATGGCCCGAAATTACGAATCTGTTGCTTACAAGACACACATCCAGCTGTAGACCTGACAAAAGATCAGAGTACTTATAGACAACATCGTTAGCCAAAAGGTTATGGGCATAGTTCGATGTTTGATGTACTCAGTTGAATGGCAGAAGCGTGGTTTACTACATACACACATTCTGCTTTGAATCTTCGACAAGATCATATTGATTCGATTATTTCTGCCGAAATAGCAGATCCACAAACTAATCTGGAACTGCATTCCGTTGTGACAACAAGCATGTTCGTAAAAAACACGTCGTCGATAGACGCTTTATTGTTCCACATTGTCCGCTTTTGTCGAAAAGTTTCTCAACCCACTACATAGTTGAGTACTGCAATTTCAACAAATCCATCAAATACGTTTGCAAATATGCGAACAAAGAGAGCGCCATTGCTGATCCGAATGCAAGCGACGAAGAAACGAAGCTTCAACTAGGACGTAACATGAGTTGTAGAGAGGCCAGTTGGCAGCTGTTTTCATTCCGAACGACCAGTTTGACGTCGCTCTGGATATTCTTCGAAAAAGATCACAAACCAGACATTAAAACATTTAAACACATTTAAAAGTTCATTCAAATTTTTATAAAATGGAAATGGAAATGCTATTTGCAAAAACTATGGAGTAGCCTGTGTAAGTTGGATTGATAAAGAGGGTGTTCACGAAACATCGACAAGGTGATATCGTTGATAAAATAATATAAAGAGGTTTATTAAACAGATCAAGCATGCCATACATAAAGTCCTGCTGAATATTTATTGAATCTTCTCTTCAAAATGAGATTAACAATAAGTTTTCAAATCTTGACTGTAATGTGATTGCACGTTCATAGAGTCGATCGCTGCGTTGGTAGGCCATTACGACAATGACGGGATCGGGTCTAAAACCTTGCTAGACCTCTCACGAGATGGTGAGGGTGAGAAGAAAGCTTGTGTTCTGACTGGTTGAACATTCAAGTCCTTTTGTTTGTTTTCGTCTCCCAGCCATAGGTCCAGATAGGTTTGAGGTTTAGAACAGGTCCTTGTAGTCTAGACTAAGAGGGGCAAGCGAGCGTTAAAAAACCAATAGTATATGTTTTAAATGTGTTTTTTGCTTCGATGTGCCTGCGCCATGTGGGTCTATTATCGAGGTGTTCTCCTAGATACACCACTTTCCTTGCTTTCGGGAGTGCGGTATTGTTTATTATGAGCTGTGGGGAATTTTACCTGTTGTTTGCTTCCGTTTATTGGCCAATCAAAAAGCCAATTTTCTACGTCGGACGGATAAAGAGCTAGTTGCGCAGGTGCTTATATTGGGTGGCTACGAATAGCTATATCATCAGAAAATGTTGATGTTGTTAGTCGTCTGCTTGTTGGAGGATGTATAGTGTTGAGAGACATTTAAACGCGTTTCGTATTTTTGCTGTCACTTGAGTGACCTGCTTAATAGCGTTTTTCACGAAAGACGAATTGACGCGATGGGATTTTGATGTGTATTCTTAGAAATGGATTTATCCGAATCAGTACACATTTTCGAAAGTTTTGATAAACAGCATAATAGGCTTCTAGGCTTCTGTACGTCGATTGTATTGTGTGATGTTTTCCAGGCTTCGGTATCATTATGATGGTTGATTTTCCAATCTCTCTGGAGAGTGTCCAAGTTTTGTGATGCCATTGAAGATGGGTGATGGTGCAAACGGCATAATATGGGAGCTCAATTATAATTTTTGGGGTTATGAGGTCGCAGCCCGGTGACTTTTCCGAATTCAGTTACTTTTCCATAATATTAACGATTTCGTTTGGGAAAAACTTAATTGGGTCATGTTGGAGATGAGAGTTATTTGTTAAAGCCGGTACTATAAAGCTTTTGTGGCAGGACTTGGTTGATCGGTTGATCAACGTTTTCTAGCTGTTAGAGCAGAGGAATGATCAGATAAGAAATCTGAAAGACATTCTGAGCTTTTCAGATTTCGGGAAATACTTTTAGTAATTGACCCTGCAGTCTATAAAATCGGTAGTTTCTTGGGGTCTGTCGAGCTGGTCGAGCTTGTTGTTGGCTTTCATAATTGCATTGTAAAGCTGCATTCCTTTTGGAGTCACGAGACGAGAGCCCCAGTGTGTGTGCTTAGCTTTGTGGTCTCCTGCGGCTATGCACTGTTCTTCTAGTGAGTAACGAAAGGCGAGGGGGAAGGGGGGGCAGTATACGGCGGCTAGAATAAGTTTGTTACCACTATCCAATTGAATGTTTATAGACGTGGCATGTAGATGGCTTTCAGAAAAATCATTATGGCAATGGTGCTTGATACGGTTTCTAATGAGAATACCAGTCCCACCATAAGCTTAACTATCGGGATGATTAGATCCGTAGATTAAGTAGCCTCGTTATTAAAAATTATATTTGATTCTAAGGTGTGTTTCTAATGTAGGATTCTGTTGATGAGTTTGTCGAGTAGAAATTGAGCTAGTTCAAGTTTATACTGTGAATCGCCATTAGCATTCTACATAGGTATACGTAGAGAAGCCATTGCTTATTTTAATTGTAATGATACCATCATTTGAAACAAAATCATTTGGAATCGTACTGTGCCCTATTCAGATCTACATGTGCTTCTTGTGAATACTATGTATTTAGGGCAGGTGAGATCATTTCTGATTCTAATGCGCTTGCGAATGTAACATTTTTTGTTGAGTTTTCGGGGCCACAGGAGGATTTGGTTGCTGTTAAAAAGAAAACGTCTGGGCTATAACGGTACGTTTTGAGAGTGTGCAGTGGTCACTTTCTGATAGATTCGACTTTTCATCTCCTGGTACTGGATTAACACCACAGTAACCGCCACCGTCTTTGCTTGCTGGGCTGTGTGCGAAGTCATGAAGCTCACCGCAAACTACACACACTGAAGCTTGTCCTTTGAGGACACTTTGTTTTTCTTTTAAGACTTGTGTTCTGTTTAATCGTATTATTGTTTAAGATGTTGAAGAATGTTTTTGGTAGCGCATTAGTTATTTTTGCAGGTGTTATATTAGGCTCAATGCCCATTAAAACGACTGGCTGTACTTCTTTTCGCTGTCGTTTAGATGCCTCGTTTAAACTTTTGTCCAATTAATGTTATCCTTATCAAGGAGAATTATGTTTCTTTCCCTCCGGGGTAGCTTTAGCTTACTTTTATTACTTTCAACACCTTCAGATTTTCAAAGCTGTCTGCCAGAATTTCAAACCTGTTAGAATTAGAAGGCTTCCTCGCCACGGGTAATTTATCGCTTTGAGTTTCGGTGGCTCGACTTTCTATTAATTTACATGTAGTGATCCATTTCGGCGTCGGTCTAACATTTTAGGTGTTACTATTGTGCTGTACCGACAGCGATGCGGTCGTTTTAATCATTTCGATTTGTAATAATATTGATATTGAATAGAGTTGTTGTTGTAATTACTGTTGCAGTAGTTAAAAAAACGGTGCTAGTTACCGTAGCTAAGGTCTCTGATGCTGCATATATCGTAGATGAGTACACGTAGTGAAAAAAAGTTTCGACTGGAGTGTGATTATAGCTGCAATCAATGCAATATTACCTCACCGATTCAAAGATAATAAAAATTTCAAAAGGCAAAGTAAATAAAAGTTGTCTTTTGGTAGATGCAGGAGAATTGAATTGGCCGGACTGCAAAAAGCTGTTTTTTATATGGCAAGAAAGCTTATAAAACACAACAGATACCGAATCTTTTTGTGGTTTTTTTTAATTGTAGATTCATCTAAGTATGACCCTTGGGCAAAGGCATAGCAAAATGCAGTTAAAAGAATCCAACACGCTAGCGACGATCGTGAAAACCGTCAGCTCAACCATACATCGTTACACAAAGAAGACACTCTTATTGAGGATTGCAGAGGCCTAAAGCCGAATAATTTGCGGTAACAATAAACCTTTCCCCCTGTATGGAAAACATATGTCTAAACTAGCCCCTTGATGATCTCTTATCTCATGAAAATGTGTTTGGGACGCTAAATGAACCAGAATTTAAACGTTGGTAACTAACAATGGTGGTGCTTTAGAGAAGTGAAGTGGGTGCTTTTATTAAAGTTGCTAAAAATGTAGTTCACTAACCACTTCTATGAAAAATATATAAATATGAATAATAGCATTCTTCGACATTGACTTTGCATGTGATGTGGCTCTAGTAGTTGTCAGCAAAAACCTGAAGAACATTGAAGAACTCCAACAGATGCATTGAAAGCTTACAACAATAGCAGTCATTAGATGGAGTCGAGCTGGGTGCATAACATACAAAAACGGACCGCATTAAAGTCTGGGCGTCATAACAGATACAGAGTCATTGTTATATCGTTGAGCGTCAATAATGTCGTCATCATGTATGCGTCCCTTATTTGGAGCAGATCAATAGTGGCTGTAAGCTGTGTATGTTAAGCTGAATCGATATAGCCGTTTAATTAGTTGGTCACAGCATCTGTCTTTAGAGGTACAAAGAATGGCAGCACGAACGCAGCTATCAGAAGAATAGTATACGCAGATCATACATCAAGGATATAACATGTAGCTTAAATGAAAACACAATTTGATGAAATTGTTTTGCGAATTGAAGAGGAGGATATATATACAAAAACTAGCTGTTGTTGGTTCTTATATTGCTGCGTACAGACAGATTCGCAGACGTACGGATATGGCTTTATCAACTCGGCAAACTGTCCTGATCATGACCAAATAAATAAAGTATAATATGGGCTCATGCTTCCTTTGGCCTATTAAAGCCGTTTGGAAATAAAACATCTTAAAGTCACAATAGCATATATTTTTAAAATTTACGACGTTTCATATTTTTTAAAAAAATATTAATATGCTAATGTCATATACATATATTTAAAGCTCTTAATAATAAAACCATTAGATTCGAGCATTTTAATTAAAACGGAACTTGAACAGTTTCAATAAGTCAAGTAGACGATGTATCCAAGTTAACTAAATTGCCACTCACATTAATATATTTGCTATCATTATGTGAACCTTCGTATGCGTAGCCAGTTATATCTCCAGAATCGGTATCTTCATCGCCTAAGTAACTTATGTGCGTTGCGGGTGTCATTATTTGCCTACGTATTGGATCTTTGTATGCTTTCAAATGATTTGCAGCTGTATTTATTTGATGTTGGATATCATCAAGTGTGGTTATTCTGTGAAGAAATATATGTTTTATGGTCTATATATATGTCACATTAGGATACAAATAGGAAGTTAAAGACCTACAGTGATGAGTATATAAGCCTATAGTGCCATGGTTAATGCTAAGAATTACGAGCTGTGTACCGGAAGAAACCGTGCTGAGAGCATAAGCAGAGCATTCAAAATTTTAAGCGATTGCGTAAAATTCTTGTAGAATAACTTTTAAGCCTTGTGGACCTCCGCTCTAAAATAAATTATGCTCTGAACCCATTGGGTAAAAGGTGTACAAAAGCCTTGTGCACCTATGTACTTATATACATATATGAATTTGTACATTCATGATCAGATCTGGTCAGCAAAGACTATTTACCTCTGTTCGTCTGTTTGTCGGTTTGTTAATTGAAGCGATTGACTTTATATTTTCTGGTACCGCTCGTTATGTATCATGAACTACAAGAATACAATCTTGAAAGTAAAAGTTAGCCAATTTTTTTAATGTAGAAGCCCAAAGAAATGAATTTATTTTTAGTGTAATGCATTACATATTTTGAGAAAAATATGTTGCCACTTTGTTTCTGTTATTAGCTTCTATACTTTAAAAGCATTTAAGCATCCCAATCGCTTTTACTTTCAAAATGTTGAGTACAACACACAGCCATTAATCCACTGTGTGCCATTAAAGAAATGTTTAATGGTAATTCGATGAAAACCAAAGACGTTTTTTATATTATAAACATGTGTTATGTGTCACTTGAGTTCGTAGAACATTAAATGGGGAGCTGCTTCTTGAACTTAGTTAAGCTGGCCTAAAATACACCCTAAAAGCTAATTGAGCTAGTGTTAGGTAATAGTGATTCCAGTAAATCCTTGCTTTATTGAAACAATTGAAATAATAACGATGCATACAATGCAAGCGATCACTTCGCCATCTGGCGTGCACACAGCAAGTTGATAGCGGTCATCTCACCAGTGAAAGACTTACTGCGGTAAGTCACTGGACAAACAGATATTCGAGCTTGTTTGGAGTACACTAATGCTGAAAGAAAATCCCAGCACAGCCTAGCTTATAATGTTAAAGGTGGAACGCGCATTCGACAAAAATTTGATCAGACACAGAAGTTATCAGCGGTTGCGTATTATTACGAATGGGTAAATTCAAGATGCAGACGCCAAAGCGCATGCGGAACTGTAATGGGACATCAAGATGCATTTCTCGCATGCAGCAAACTTCAATAAATAATTAAACAAAGTAATGTGATATTTAGTTCCGCGATACGGCGAACAACGACATGTGGTTAAAGCCTTACAAAATTGTTATTGAAAAATTCAATACCAACTTTCGTGAAACCTTAACACTTAAAGCTGTTTTCGAACTGTGTGTTCGACCGATTATATCTGCTGCGATTCACCAGCAGAGATCACCTGAGCGCCATTAGAAGAGTTTACAACCGCTGAGATAATCCACGCTGCCAGAAGACATAGCATAATTATCCCGGCTAATTTTTTTGTTCACCACCAACTTTCTGCAATCATACGCATCACGTCCTTAGTCCAATATATTTTAAACGCCATGTATGACAGCATATTACGACTGGGTCTACCATGCAGTGAGATGAATCATATTAATGCAGGAGAAAGTATTTAATCAGCAAAAATTACTTATAATGTTAAAACAAAGTTATGGATTTGACGGAACTCAGGTCAAAGTGTATATTAAAAATACTTGCACGTTGATGAATCGGTGTACTATACCAGGGGCCTGACAAAACAGCTTTCCAATCGTCATCATAAATTTGCTTATATTTAGGGAATGCGCATATTTCTTAAATCCACTGAATTCTTGAATTAGCTGCTTTTATTCTGAAAATTTGTCCCAAAAATCTCACGTCTATGACAAAAGATGAAAACGAAAAATTTGTTACAACGGTAGTTGGCCTATCCAATATTCAACAAACAAAATAAAACAGAAGCGTTAACGAAAACACAAAATATTGAATTATTGCTATATTTTAAAAATACTAAAGGCGATATAAGTAGATACAGAAGATACCCATTTTTTTCAATTTTGCATCTTTCTAATACAGGCTTAAAAATCATTTATGAACATTTATTCAAACGAACTCAAAATTACATAAATTAAAGTGATTTTTATCTGTTGGCACAAGTATTTTGGTCCATGATTATTATACAAGGTAAAGAAACTAATAAATACGATTGAATTTACTGAAAACTTTTGTCGTGTTTAAAAAAAATTGCACTTTTAAGCAAGAAAAAGATAGAATATAGTGCATGCAAAATGTGCAGGTATTACTGGGCGAGATACCGACAAACTTTCTGCTTTAGCCAAGAAGGGCTGTGGCGTAATTCGTTGGTCATGCACTGTTTCCATCGACGTTCAAAAATTAACATTAAATAATGTCGTTAAATAGCTCATTACTGATTGTGATTCCAGTTTAGAGCTGATTAGCAATTTTAAATTCGAGACTCCTCCAAATCGTCGGCTGAAGCCATAATTTTTGTCCGTACCCGTGCCTCAGCCCTCACAAAATAACCCACCCAATTTTGGATACGCCTCAACTTGTAGATTCATCTCAAATGTTCTTACTATCCCCTTTCCCATATTAACCCCTTGGCAGCTCCGCAAGAGCTGCAAATCGTGCCTGTTATTGTATTTGTACCGATCAACAATAATAATTTACGTGTAGTTAGTAGTCGCAGAGTTAAGTCCTCTCGAACTCAAGTTAAAACTATAAACACCACTTTAACCTCTACCTCTACTTTAACTGTTGTTGAGCCACGCAAGCAAGTGTTTGTGCCTTGAATTTTCTCAAATGCCAGTAGCAAAGCCGTGGCTGCAATAACTGCTAGCAAAAATTTCTTCTTTTTAGATATATGTTCCTCGGGACTCGTTTTCAATCATTTGTGATCCAAAATTTTGGCCAAATCACATGATTGTGCAGTTGAGTTTAAGCCGAAATCAGCTGTTGCCTGTCATACTTCCGGATACCTCCTTACATGCATCGAACAGTGCACTAAAAAAATCCAAATTAAAAATACTTTATTTAAATAGCATATTTTTTCAATCAGATATTGTCGCATCCTCCAAAATTAGGTAAAATACAACAATATCTGGTTGTGAAGTGCTTTCAAATTCATAATCCATATATATGTAGACAAGACCGACCGACTTGTAGAGATGGTGCGGTTTTAATTGCTGTTAAAACCTGGCTTGACTCGGAAATTTTTCAACTTACAACGAATAGAGATGCATAAATGATTTCTGTCAAAATTACTTTCGAATCTTGCTCGTTGTATTTAACTTGTTCGTATATTCCTCCCTCTTCTAACATTGAAACATTGATTCCACCAATGTCCGTAATAATGTAATAACAATTATATTGGGTGATTTTAACATCCCAAATAATTCGTGGTCATTTTTCATTAAAAATTACCTAATTCCTCAGATCAGCATGACTTTTAGATGGCAGGCTTGACCTTTCGTTGTTTCAGATTAATTCGATTTTTAGTCTGTCTAATAGAAATCTTGATCTTATCTTTATGAACGATTACCTTAATGTGAATGTCTGTAGGACCTCGCCTTTGTCTGTCCCCGAAAATATGTATCACCCTAGGTTAGAAGTTATTTTATGTGGTTTTACGTATTTTCAACTGCATTCACCAACTCCTAACAAGCCCCTCCGATGCTTCCGTAAAGGAAACTTCGTTTTGTTACTTGAGTTCATACATACAACCGATTGGTCAATTCCGTATGATAAATATTGCTGTTAACATTTTTTATAAAATTGTAAAATCTTTTAAATCTGCCTTCCTCTTTCTTTATTCTATCATTGCTCCCATTATATATTACATATCTTCTTTCCTCTATAAATTCAATATCCTAAGTTGTCTTCTCAAGGCGTGTAGTGGTTTTATTTACATTGTTTACCTTGAGTTTGATCTCGTATTACGAACTATAGTGGCATTGTATTATTTGAAAAAATAATTACTTCTTCCTTACAGCATCTCTGCAAGTCTCTTATCTCCCCTGCCAAGCATGGTTTTGTTAAGAGTCGGTCCACTATGACCAATTTGTTAGAATTTATCTCATTAGTTAATTATGGATTCTTAACAAAAAGCAAACTGATGTCCTTTATACTGACTTCTGTTAAACTTTTGACTCTGTCAAACATGATATTTTAATTTCAAAACTCGACCGTATTGGTTTTCCTGCCCTACTGCTCTCCTGGATTGAAGTGTATATGTATATGCTGTACTATGACCCATGTAGTTAGCTATATTATAGACAATTTTCCCTTTCAACGCATCAAGGCTGTTAAAGCCGTTGGGGTTCATTTAAATTATAAGCTAAGTTTCAATAATCACATGTCCACTATTTTAAACGATGCTAAGGGAGTTCGAAGTTTTATTAAACGCTGGTCAAAAGAGTTTAATGACCCATTCACAACTAAACTTCTATACATTTCTTTGGTACGTCCCATCCTGGAATACTGTTCATGCATTTAGAGTCCACAGTATAAAATTCATCAGGATCGGATAGAGTCCGTTCAAAAGCAATTTTTGCTTTTTGCCTTAAGCGGTTTAAACTGGGATACTAATCTTTGATTACCATCGTACTCCAGTAGGCTTTTACTCCTGAATCTCCCGTCGTTAACATACTGTAGAGCGGTACTTGGTGCTGTTTTTCACCTTTTGTTATAGGCCGTCAAACTTTTTCGTTTCCTTTCGACATACTAGAAATGGCAATCATCTTTTTTTTTGTCTACGTGCTCAACGGATTACGCCTTGCTCAATTCATTTCGGGTACTATGCACTCAATATAAAACCTTTTATCACGTATTTTCCTCTGAGATCTCTCTACCCCGAATAAAATCTTTGCTGTCAGCATATCTTCGGCAAATCACTGACAACACTTGGCTATGAGAAAGGACATAGCTTGCCGGACGGGCTAAATATTCACCCCACCGGATCAATGGTTTACCATCTATTTCTATATCTTTCTCTGTATAATTAACCTATTATTATAATTTTCACTTTTTTTATGTTACTTTTGATAAGGTAAGATTAACATTTACATAGACATATCTTTTTTAAGTACTCCTGTATATGTTAGCTGTAGGTATTATTAATATCACTGACATAACTTGCTGTGAATAGGGACATATCTGACCGGACAAGCAAATAAAATTCACCCATTGTCTCGGTGATGCTATTAGAAACATTTATATTTTCTTTAGGCTTTAAGCAAGTAATCTTTTTCTTTTTTTTAATTACGTGAGATGACAATCGAAAGATCATTCGCTTCAATAAATAAATAAATAAAATCCCGTTCCAAAGGAAAGTTAAATTGGTTCTGATTTGAAAAACAGTATGGGTTACTTTCATTAAACGTGAAAATTTTTTTTATCTCGTGAAATCTTCAGCCACTTCACTATTTACTAATACTATTGTATTCTACAAATAATACTGTTTATCAAAAACTTGACTAACATAAAAAAAGATAAGATTAAATTGTTTTTTTACAGTGATGGAAGATTCTTCTTATTGGGTGCGTGCTTTAATGCAAAATATTCGTAAAGGATCTTAACGGAACCCGGAAAAGTTAGTAATACATACTGAATAGCCGCAACACCATCTAAATTTAAATAACTCGCCATCTAAAATAAGCAATGATGCTGCTATGCTATTTGAAGATCGAACATAAAAAATTGACACAAGTCAAACTAATAATAAAATCTAAAATGAGAATAACATATGCTTAGCGACATAAAATCATAACGATCGGGGACGAGGTTAATTATATTTTTGAAATACCTATTAATACATAAGGCAGCGACTTAGCGCCCCATACCTACTATAGAAAAATCAAAATAAAATTTCCGAATAAATAAAATTTAACCAAAGTCCGACTTTACATTAACCTTTAAAATGCTACCGACCGATTAAGAAAGTGAAATCCGATATATAATTTTGTTTATACATCGGCAACGGTATGCTAAATCCTACCCAACACAAAAAAAATACTACAAATACCTATGTATCTAACAACATACATGAATAAAACTTTGGCTTCTGAAGAGGGCAGCCGTTTACAGCAATATTCCTAGAGATACATTTAAGTAGGTGTGATAGTCAGCAGTCTTAAATAAATAAAAATGGTTTTAGGCACAATTCTGTATTCCTAACCAGTTAGACCTTAGTAATAGAAACCCCAAATATGGTAAAGAGGCTCATGGTAACATACTTGGGCCTGTCCAATGCACAATTCATACAACAACTTTGATAACACAGCAGTCAAAGTCCACCTCACGCATCCGTATACATTTTCTCTACATAGCAACAGACCGATTTAAGCTGATTGAAACATTTAACAACTAATGAAATCATGTGAAGAATTATTGTAAGCAATTTGAGATCAGTCATAAAGAAAAAGAATCAATCAAATATCTTGGAGTACACCTTGATCGTGCCTAACATTCAAAAAGCATATTAAGTCAGAACAAATACAAAGGATTATCTCTAAAATTTAAAGAAACAATTTGATAACGATCAATGCGTTACCACCGAGAATCTACGGAATACTAAAAATGTACAAAAAATCGTGTAAAAATAAAAAGGAAGATACGAAATCTCGCCAATTTTTGTGCATTCATATAACTACGTACAGCTGACCATGCGAAAAACAGGGAATTTCTATATTAATCCCGCAGACTTCCAACGATTGCCCTTGCGATTTATTGATTATTGATTTATTGGTCATCCCAAAAGCCAACCGAACGGAAAATTGAATCCTATTGACCGAATTGTTGCCAAAATCAACGAAATGACGAATGTCTTGCCTGTCCCACCAATAGCATCGATAAAGTAAAAGCATTCCGTTCCATTGTCAACAACCTTCATCATCGAACCTTACACGTTCTTTTGATCGGCATTTAATAGCCGCACATTTCTTTGGACTCTTTAGTCCAAATTACCTTGATTATTGTCTTGCTCCCGTTGAAATTGAATGCATCGTGCATTGAACGATTTGACGCTAGAATTCCCAATGTCGACAGTCGACCCTACATGAGCATGCACATGTCATCGATCAGCTTTAAAGCATCGTTTTGCATATTTTTGTTTATGCAAGTGTGAAATACGAAGTCGTCGTGCAAATGTTATGCAAAATATCGGCAGCCATCTCGTCCTTGTACTTATCCCACAGTGCGGTCGGGTTCGACAGATGACATGTGGCTATGAATATTGAAAATAATGTATGAACTTGATTCGTTATCGCGGATACAATAGCATCGGCGAGCGTTGAGTCCCAATATCGTTTTCGAACAAATTCAAACGTTGGCAAGCCTTCTAAAAATTGGCGTAGTACGCAGGGAATCGATGTAGGGCGTAAGGCCTCTAATGTTTCTTACTTCCGGCGAACTAAGCTAAAAACCTTTTGCTTAAAGATGTAATCTTTAGTAATCTGATATTCTGTTTGAATAATCATTGAGTGATGTCAGGTCGATCGCTGGATCTTATATAAATCACTCAATTAACTGATCGTGATAATTACACTCAAAATTAATAATTTTATTAGTTATTAATATTTAATTATATTTAACAATATTAGTTATAAATAAATAAATAAATTATAAAGTTACTTGAGAATATATTTGATATGAGAGTTACACTAAGATAGTACAACATTTTTAACTACAACGCTTGACGTATAAACACGAGTAAGAGAAGGCTTATTGTTTGAGAGAAATAGGAGACCATGACTAATGACTATAAATGATTATTAAAAAGCAGGGGTTTGTGATGAAAATTTTGGGTTGTATGTATTTTTTAATGCCACATAATAAAAAAAAAAATTATAAAAAAAATAAAAAAAAATTTGTGGTGGACACCCCTTATCACTTAAGGGTTTGAAAAATACATGTATTTTGTAGCCGATTCTCAGACTTACTGAACATGCATACAAAATTTCATAAAAATCGGTCAGGCCGTTTCGGAGGAGTATGGGAATTTTATGTATATATTTATATATGTACATGTATATACATACACATGTCGCAGTTCTCAGCAGAGTTTGAATTCAATGAACGTTACAGTTATTCGGCACACAGTTTTGTTGAAAACGATCGTCACTTTGAATTTGACTCTTGGCGCGATCGGGACTTACTGCGCAATCGAAATGGCAGAACAACAAAATACTCCTTATCCGTTATAGTTATATATATGTATATATATATATATATACATATATGTATATGTATATATATATCTATGAGACCAACAAAGTCTAAACTAAAAATAAATACATAGTATCACAACAAAACTTCTTCTAACCAACGACACCAACTACACATTCAAAAAGAAGTGCACTGACATCACTGTGTGGAGAGAGAACATAATATGCAACAGAAATAACACTTCAACAACGAAAACACTTTTGATTTCCTAAACATAAGTGTACGCCCAGACAAGAGACTGAATACCAAAAGGTACACAAAAAACTTTGCTCCTATAAATGTGACCGAATACCTAATACCTTACCATTCAAAATAGTTTACACGTTGTACAAAACGTATGTTAAAAATGTGAAAATATTAAGAATAGCTGTGTTAAATGTTTTTATTTTGTTATTCACTCCCTGTAGATTGTTTTCATTGGAAAGCTATAAAAAAAAAATTTTTTTTAGCTCACCTTCTTTGTTATTTATGGTAAAGTTAACTTTTATTGTTTAAATCTAAAAATATCCCAACTTAACGATTCATTTATTACTGACGTTCTTGTGTACGATATTTGCTTTGTAATATTCTTTGCATCACGGCAGGTGTGTTTCAATGTATCAACTTGAGGCTTTTTTTAAGTAGTAGAGCGTTAACTCTTATTATTATTAAAATAGATTAAATATAAATAAATAAACTTCTAACCTTTTTAGCCAGGCATTATACCGTGTGGAGCCATCGTCAAATAATAGTTTTTTAAAGGGCTCCATAGAAGCGCGTATCAAATTAAAATCTTTATTATATATTGATTGATTTTGAAACTTTCCCGTGCGTCTTCTTATTGTGGACTCCGTTCTTGCAGTTTTCCAGTACAATATCTGTGCGGTAAGATAATCAGATGCCATAAACTGTTGCATCATTTTTCTAAAACGAAATCGGGTAATCGCAGTTTATTAGGCCTAAAATAAAATAGTCACCTGTGATAGTTCATCGTACGTAGAATCGGGAAAAAATCACGTGTGTTTTTCTGACCGAGCTTTGTGTCAAATTGTTGCGAAAATATTTGAAAAGGCATCATATTAGTATTAAAAATATCATTTATATTAAAATCGATTCCGTCGGTAGCTATAACTAAATTCAACTTTACGAGAACAATACACAATTCTACCACAAAAGAAATATCAAAAATTGACCTTAGTCGTTGCCTTAAAACGGCGTTGGTTGTACGAATCATTTTACTGAAATGTCTCTTGTCAAACTCAGCTACATACTAGTAAATAAAGCAAGGGCATGTCTAACTATATTTCTCAATTTTTGGTGTCGTTTTCTGTCGTTGATTACTGATTCGCTGGTTCTGCTCTAGATATCATATGTATGATACCTATGTGAAAATGTATGTATATGTGTATAGGTATATATATAGGTAGATGTATCTTTAAAAAAAATCACCCCTGGACTATGTAATGATGTATAATGGTGTAATGGAAGCATATTTAAGTCGTTTTATCTGTACATATTATTGCAATTTCTACCATTCAAGCTTGAAATTTAATATATATAGTCGTGTACATCCGGTTAAGGTTATATGTTTATTTTTTAAAATACTCTTGTAGGCGTAAGAATTAGAGTAAATCCAATAATGACCTTAAGTTAAAAGTTTAGTTGCCAGATTCCGATTAACCTCCTTAAAGATTGAACAGATTTGGAATTAATTTTCATTTGATTCAATTGCCTAATACTAAACACGCTTTTTATTTTTATTTTGATTTAATGTAAATAATTTGTATTTTCTTAGTTAACGCAATAAAGAGACCCATTTGGTAGTGCCCGACAAGCAAATGCACTAAACCGGGATATCGTTATAAATATTTTATCTCAAACGCTTGAGCACTAGGAAAACTCAATTGCTGAATGAATTATGAAAATAGTGTGGTGAATCAACAAGTGAAAAATATGATTTTTTAATATAGACTATATACTAGGTCTGCCGAACTTATATTAGCATGTATAAAGTTATTAACTTAAGCCATTTCAATTCAATTAAATAACAAATATATTGTTTTATGCAAAAAGTTAAAATACATTAAATTCAAATTAATAAATATCGATTTTAAAATAATGTTTTTATAACCAAGCGAACCCAAATAGCCACGTGTCAGTTAAAATGAAAATGATTGATTATTTGTTTGAAGTAAAAAAGTAGGAGCCGTGTATCAGCAGTCCACAAATAAGATAAGAGAGTTAATTAGTACATGTTGAATTTAAGAAAAGATAACAAGTCACTAATCGAAGCCACGTAACATAATAATATTTTATATTTTGTGCAAATGTGTGTAAAAGGCAGAAGGACGCATTTTTTATTTCAGAAGGACAGTCTACGTTTGTTCGGCCCAGTCCCTTTGTCTCCCAGTCCGTTTGCAGACATTTAAAACAGTATGCGGTACCAGGCTAAAGTTGTTAAACCAGAAGTCTGTAAACTATTTGAAAATTTTTTTTCAATTGTTCATAATTGCCAGGAAAAGGTTATTACTTAAGAAAATTTTGAGAGAACCTTCCGTAAAAGTTGCTAGCGGCTCAACAGATCGCTTCGCGTGAATGAATTTAAATGGGTATCGATAATCCATGTCGATGAAATCGGTCACAATATTTAAATAAAAAATCAACGTAACAACGGTGGAAATTGCATAAAACGATTGTCCCGTCCATTGGTGTCTAAAACAATCAGTGGACACAATGGATATCCATTGCATCGGCAGATAGATCGATATAAAAGTTAATCGTAAAAAAGACGTTGTCGTTAACCGCTTTATTGTTCCATATTGGGCACTTTTTTCGATAACTTTCTCAACACACTGAGAGGTTGAGTACTGCAACTTTATCAAACCCATCAAATACGTTTGCAAATATGCGAACAAAGGGTGCGACATTTCCGAATTATGAACGTCACCCGACTGTCGCACTATTATCAGTTTACTTAAAAGAAACGGCCAGCGTGTCTTTATTACGGTTGCGAATGCAGCGAAAAGAGCATATGAAATGTCACGTTATTACACATAAAAAGGTGCATCGAAGAAGTTTCAGCGCCGGCAGAAAGGTTATGCTGTTGCTGGCTTCGCTGATATCTATTCGACTGATGCTCGTATAAACACAGTTCATCCACGCCAAGACGAATGCTTCTATCTTTGCATGGTTTAAGTTAACATTAAAGGCCCTACATCCTTCGATTCTCCGCGTATTGTGGATTGTGTGCTGTGCGCCATTTTTCGGGAGAAATTTGCTCGTAAACGATACACATTAGGACTCAAAGCTCGCCGATGACACTGTTTCTGCGCTAACGAATAAAATGCCTACATTATTGCAATAATCATAGCTACATGTCATCCGTTGAACGCGACCGCACTGTGGGACAAGTGCAAGGACGAGATGGCCGCCGACATTTTGCACAGCGTTCGCACAACTTCGCATTTCACTCATGACCAAGATCATGATCAAGACTATAATCAAGGTAACCTGTCCGAAAGAGTTCAAACAAATGTGCCGCTGCTGAATGCCGAGCAGAAGAACGTATACTATTCGATGACGAAGACTATTGACGATATAACGTTGTTCCTCGTGGGACAGGCAAGACATTTGACATTTCCTTGATTCTGGCCACAATTCGGTAAAGATCTGAAATTGTGTTGGCTGTTTATTTTTATTATATTATAAGTATAAGGTATAAAGTATAAATACTTTGCGTTTATTTATTGAATCTTCCCTTCATTATGAGACTAAAAATAAGTTTACAAATCTTATAACTAATCATTTACTAACAGTTCATTTCGACTGTAATGTGATTGCACGACCCAAGAGTTTATCGCTGGGTTGGTAGGTCACTACGACGAAGACGGGATCGACTGCGCAACCATGTTAAATCTCTCGCGAGATGGTTGGGGTGCGAAGAGAACTTGCCGTAGTACTTTTCTTTGTGTTCTGCTATTACATCTCTGTTTGGATGAATTTTCAAGTCGCTTTGTATGTTGTCATTTCGTATATATCCCGGTGCCCCGGTGATGGTTCTCAAAATTTTTGACTACTACTATTGTTCGCATTCCCCCATAACTGGCAACCATATGCCCAGATAGGTTTTATCACAGAATTGTAGAGCAGGACCTTGTGGTCTAGACTACGAGGCGAGCCAGTGTTAATAAGCCAATGGAGGCTATTGGCTTTCAGTTTTAAATGTGCTCTCTTAGCTTCAATGTGCCTGTGCCATGTGAGTCTTCTATCGATGTGAGCTCCTAGATATGTAACCTCGATTGCTTGCGAAGTGCGGTGTTGTTTAATGTGAGCGTTGTTCAGAGTAAACGTAATCGTCGGATATAGCAGTGTTGCATCCCACTGCAAGTGTTTTTTTAGTATAGATATAACTTAAATGGCCTATGCGTGTTATTAGGTAGCATTGCTTTATTTTTATACATTACGCCTTCGCACCAAACTCTATGGAATGCTTGAGAGGTATTCAAAAATATTGCATTGTAGTATCCCCGATTTTCGAAAGCGTTTCCAATTTCTGCGATTAACCTGCTTAATTCCGTGTTTTTCACGAAAGCCGAATGAGGCGATGGAATAAAAAGTTTAGATAGACACGATAAAAAGGTTATATGATCTTTTCCTGGTGTAGCATGTACACATATATATATTAACGATATCCAACACATCTTGGGCAGCAACACTTAGGCCGCCTAAGCATAAACAAAGCTGCAACACTTTGTTGTTATGCCAATACAAAATATATAAAGCGACGAAAAGGATTATTAATTCACCGTTGGATCCAATACACTGGTTTCGGTATCATTATGATGATTGACTTTTTCCATCTCTCTGGAAATTGGCCAGGTTTTGTGATGACATTAAACAGATGGGTGGTAGTGCATACGGCACAATATGGAAGCGCAATAATTATTTTAGGGGTTATGAGGTCGCAGCCCGGTGACTTTTCGGGTTCAGTTGTTTTTTGATAATATTAACGATATCGTTTGGGAAGATCTCGATTGGCTCATGTTGGAGATGAGTGTCATTTGATAAAGCCAGTAGTATAAACGAATTTGTGGCTGGATTTGGTTGAAAAAACTTTTTAAGGTGAGTGGCAAATGTGCTACCTCCATCGCTGCGGGCCCAGCCATTTGCGGCGCTCCGTCTAGGCTTTACTGTTTCTGTTTGCGAGCGTAAACTTGGGTGAGCTCTTCATAGTGAGTGTGTGAGTAGAAGATGTCGATAGTTTTTCTATGTAGCGGCGTTCGGCATATGCTTCTTCTTTGTTTAAGGCTTTGGTTAGCTTACGTGTGGCCTCTTTAAGCCTTTGCCGTGCAGATGGTGATCTGTGGTATTGCGATTCTCGACGTAAGCGTCGCTTTTCAAGTACAAGCTGCTCGATTTGTAGATTTGTCTACCTTTGGTTGTAATGGGCTTGTGTATTTTGAGGTGTTGAATGTATACCTCAATGGGAAAACTTATATATTATTTTTATCTAACCCAATTAGTTTTCTGTGAAGTCAATCTAATCGGTTGATCAACGTTTTCTGGCTATCGGTGTAGGTTAATTTGAACAGGCGCTTACAAGATTTCGGCAAAATTTTTAGTAATTGCAAAGTCAATTAGATCGGGTAGTCTGTTTGGGTTTGTTGGCCAGTATGTTGGTTTACCTAGAGAGACATGGTCCAGGTTGTTGTTTGCTTTTATAATTGCATTATAAAGCTCCTTTCCTTGTAGATTCACGAGACGAGATCCCCAGTGTGTGTGCATTGTAGATAATTTTCAGAAACTCTTTATGGCAATAGTACTTGATACGGGTTCTAATGAGAATACCAGTCCCAACATGTGCCACATCTTTTTGTGTTGGGGTCGTCTTTACTTGCTGTGCAGTGGGGGAGTTATGAAGCTCTCCGCAAAGTACGTACACCGCTCGCAGTATACAATACGATCTTGTATGGCCACAATCTTGACAATTCAAAAATTTGAACTGGGCCATTGCGTTTATGTGGCTCTTCTACTGCAGTAGTAGTAGTACGTATAGAAGTTCTTTTTAACGTCGTTTAGATGCTTCGATTGTGCTCTAAAATTATTCTCAGACTTTGTTTGAATTTTAGTTTCATGTATACTGCCTTTGACGAGGGGAATTGTGTGGAAGTTGTGCGTCCCAAGCTCTATTGTTTTGTTAACAAGAGCACTGGATATATATAGGTAGAAATGGCTTCCATTCCTCAGCAACAGGAGGCAGATCATCAGAATTGTCTGCCAGAATTTCAAATCTGTTAGGATTATAGGGATTTTCGGTCGTAACTAGGCTGGAGTTACCACGGGTAATTTGTGGCATAGAGTTTAGAGGTCTCGGCTTTCTTTTATTATTATTATAGCGATCCATTCCAATCTCCACAGTTAGTCTAGTTTTTTCATTGTTTATATTTTGTTATATAAAGTTATGGCTTGGCTTGTTTTGATCGATGACTTATGGATGGCGTATTTTGCAGTCGGAGGAATTGAGCGGGCAGTCGATACTGTTGCTGATTTTGTTGTAGTTAATGTTGCGGTAGTTAAAGAGGTCTCTTAGACCAGTGCATACCTGCATTGTAGCGCAATCTGCGCTTTCAACATTTTAAGATGTGGACGTCATCGACGGAGGGCAAGAATGCGCTCTCGCTCGATATGTGCAAGAGTTCGTTCGTAGGGCTGGGGGTGATTCACCGCAGCCGATCTGAATTTGCATTATTGTTATTTTCGGTTGGCTCGAGGACAAAAGAGAAGTATGCGTTATTCCGTTGCAAAGAGAGCTGACGCACTTCTTGCTCACGTTTCTGCTGGCTTAGCATGTCTTTTTGACTCATCGTCTTAGCCGAGGCTTAGTTTATTTATGTTTTAATTTATTTATGAATTTATTGGTATTTATTATTTAATTTATTATTTATTTTCTGTGCTTTCATCATTTATTTATTTTTTGCAAGAATCTCTCACTCATCGACGACAACTCCGCAGCTCGTGCACGATGAGCAAGAATTCGGCGACAGCGAGACTTATGCGAGAATGTAAAATCCACACTTGGGATGAATGCACGATGGCGCATAAACGAGCATTGTCGTCAGTTGACAGAACGATGATGAATTAACAAGGTGATTCGAAACTGTTTGGTGGTTCTTTGATATTGCTGACCGAAGATTTGCGTCGAACCCTTCCCGTTATCGCGAAATCTACGGTTGCCGATAAATTTAATTCATGCGTGAAATTGTTGTTTTTGTGGCGGTATGTCAAGAAGTATGTCACAATGACCCACCCGCTGCTGAGTTCTCAAAACAATTGGTGGCGCTTAGCAATGGCGAAATTTTTGTTGATGCTTCGTCTAGATTGATATAGTTTCCGGGAAGTTTTGTGCCAGTTCACATCGTGGAAGAAGGTACTCATTACCATAATGTACCCAGGCATTACAGACCGTAGAACGATACTTGGTGTTGTTTTTCTACATAAGATAATTGTTGGCGACATAGATTATCCTTTTCTTCTAGCTAGTCTAAGCTTATCCGTCCCCTTTCGACCAATTCGAAATAACTGTCATCTCTTTTTGTCTACGTGCGCAACGGAGAACGCCATGAACCATTCATTTAGGATACTATGAACTTAGTAGAATACCCTATACAACGTATTCTCCTCTGAAATCTCTCTTCGGCAAATCACTGATCACTCTCAGCTATGAGAAGGGTCATAGCTTTCTTATCTATATCTTTCTCTTTATATCTAACCTATATTATAAGTTTCAGTTTCATATGTTAATTTTGTTATTATAAGATTTACTTTTAGACTTATATTAACATAGACATTTCTTTTTAACTGCTCCAGGCAAATTAAATACCCCCATCTTGTCTGTGATGTTATTAGAAATATTTATATTTTCTTTAGGCTTTTAGCATTTAATCTTTTGTAGCTTATATTCTTTTAATTACTTGAGTTGACACTCGTAAAGTCAATCATTTCAAATAAATAAACAAAATAAATTGCACAAAATTATAAAAATCTCGATTGGATTAGCAACGGGCAATTCCAGCAGCGCGGAATAAGTACGTCGATAGTTTGAATTTCTTTATACAAAGTCAAATCACTGCATTCATACAGATCCGTTGACAGCGTGACCAACGAGGATGAAGCGACCAGTTATCGGAAGGAATTTATAACTTGCTTCATGTGCCAGGAACTTCGCCCCATAATTTACAATTGAAGCAATTGTGCAACGGTACCCGGTTATCCGTCAAGAAACTGATGAACAAAATTGCATGTCGCGTGTTTGGCAAACCGTATTCGGAACAACAGTGTTTATAATATCGCTGTCTCCTGTTTTCGCCAAATTGGGAGGAGACTAAAATCGCGGGGTACGATATTTATCTATAAAAGTGTGTGTCAATAGTTGTAACACAAACTAAGTAAGTCATTTTTATATTTTAACTTTATTAAATAACAAATATGTAATGTTAACTAACATTTATCTTAATCATTTTAATGTTAACTTTCTATTTCACATTTTGTATGCTAATGTAAAGTAAAGACATACATACACATATACATACATACACATAGTTGTTATTAAGGACTGTATTGGAGCTGACAATATATTGAGAAATAAAAAAAATGATTAAAGCGATGATTAAATATAAATTAATTAAGTTTCTGTGCTCAATGGAATTTTACAATTTGTCTACAAGAATTGGTTGTGTAGTGTACGTACATACAAATGTACATATGTCTATAAATATTTGCTTACAAATACATTTTATGCAATCATTAGAATATTGCAACTAACCCAGTCACTAAATGACTTCTGCGGTAGACCGTAAACTTAATTTTTTGATACGCTAGAGTACCCACATAACGAAAAATGAATATTGTAAATTTCATTTTGTTTTTCTTTTTAAATGGTTTTTTGTGTAAGCTTAAACAATTTAGTAGATCATAAAAGGTTAATATTATAATTTCCGTGCATCTATATAAGCCAGCAAAGCATTCGATAAACTACTGTCAATTTGAATGAGCATAATTTAACATTACTCGAAGGAGTTCGCCGGTAACATTTTGAGCATATATAAAATCAAGTAAAGGTTTAGTGGTTTGGATGATCTAGAATCGAGGACCTTAGTCAGGCTTAAGACAACAGCACCATTTATAGTAGACTGAAGTTATTAAACAAGTCTTATTGGGAAAATATTTTATTGTACATTATGGAGACGGGCGCTGGCGTAACCCATAATTTTTTTGAGCAATCAAATAGCTAAATATAGATTTTCACGGCTTTTGCTTTTGTTTTTTTTACTTAAGTAACATGTTTCGTTCTTATATTTGACATTGTGGTTTTACAAAAATTAAAAACAACATAAAACAAAGAAAATTTTAGGATATACTTTACTTTACATCCACTAGACAGATCTTTCTGAAATTATGAAAACATGAATTATGAAATTAAGATCATGCGATTAGCTTAAAAGATAAACAAGCATTTTTTATAAATCTTATGTGTATACATATATATTTTGTGTATATATAAAAATATATGTCGATAGCTCACAACAGAGCTTAAAGTATCTCATAGTCAGGCAAGTCCGATCCGAGCATACGTACATATCAAAAGTAATAAAAACCCGACACAAGCCTTTCATAATTCAAATTATAAATTAAATGTGAATGTTTTTCAACCTGAACAGATAAGCAAAAATAAGGGTCATTGTTTAAATCTCAAAATGTACCAAGTTATCTAAAAACCCAATTTGCTGCTTTGAAATTTTTTTCCACTATGAATATAAGTGGGGATGCCACAAGTTAATACTATATAAAATTTGGAGTCACTCTGTTCAGAATAAATAACGTTTTATTTTTGCTTTATGTAATATACGTAATATGTGTAATATGTAATATACGCATAAGGAAGATTGGATTACACAACTATGTAGCCAGTGACCAATAGTTAGTCAATAAAATGTAGTTATGTGTCGAATTTATAAATGGCGCGTGCGTAGTTTTTACTACACACTTAACTACAAATTTATATTAGATTCTATCTGGGTTAGTACAGATTATTTTTAATGATTACTTTCTTGACAAGTTATTTTTTCTTGTTAAGTTACAAGTTGCTATTATTAGTAAGTTTATTTCAAAAAATTAATTTAAAAACATGTGATGGGTAAATTTAAAAAGCAGGGTGCAAGTTTTATTAAAACGCTCTTTAATGTGTTACTTAATGTGACTGCTTTAAAATAAACAAGAAAAATAACGATGGTTTATATTTTGATCGGTTGTATATTGTATGCGTTAATTCGGCCAATATTATGACTTTGCATGATTTTTCAAGAGTGGTATTATAGTTATATTTTCACATTGCGTATTTGAGCAAAGTTGAAATATATAGTATGTTTTCGACATTTTATATTTTTCACTAATAAGTATATCCAAAATTGTGCGAGTGTCTTTTACAGGCAGTATTTATAATTCGCTCATTAAATGTTTATCCTTACGTACATATATTTAGTTTTCGCAACAACAACCAAGTCAATCTACTTACGCCACTGGTTAAATACAAATAAAAAAAACTTATAATTATTATTTTTTCTATAACTAGTGAATGAAATGCTTTCTTTTTAAACTTAAATTTGAATTCGAAAATAGATTTTATAAATGTAGAAACCCAGGTTTACGAGCAGAATATATAGAATCATATATGCAAAATATGTATACATACACTTGTAAGCACACCCTGACTTCAATAGGTTTTGCTCATTTTTCTTAAAAACTATAAACGTAACAATTCCAAGAAATTAATTGATTATTAACATATCAATTTTAAACTAAATAAAAATAAAAATTAACTCTTTAAATTTGGTCATCAGGTTAGTACACATGATTTTTTTTCCAATTTTTTGCATCTTATTCGGTAAGAACGTATTTTTTAATAATGAGTTGATCCTCCCTTGTTGAGAATGATTTTATAAATCCGTTTTGTAAGCGACTCGTACTACTTTTCAATATACATAATTCAACGAAATTGCTGACAAAGCGCATTTAATCCCTTCAATCAATTCCTCTTTGGTGGAATATTGCCTGTCAGATTCGTAAACTCAAGTCACCCAGCCATCCTCACACGTTTTCAGTTATATTGATGTCCGGTGAGTAAGGCGGACACTGTAATAGATCGACATGTTGTCCTTTAATCCAAGAGTTAATCATCCGGGCAGAGTGGATCGGTGCATTATTGTGTTGAAAACACAATGACAAGTTTCCAAACAAACTTTTAAAATGGGGAAAAGCAGTTTCCAGAACGTTTTTATTAGTGTTTGCATTCATTTTCGTGTTCAAAAATTGAAGCTCGACCGTACCATAGAAGGAGATAGCACCCCAGACCATCACATCGCTCACACGACTATGAAGTCGATCCAGCTGATGTTCCTCCTTCCGAAAATCGTGGAAAAAATACGAAATTTGATCGTATTTCTTTCCGAGCACCGTTTAGTGGTGCCTTTTTTTTAGTGTACTTCGTTTTAAGTGTGAAGCATTCCTTATTACTCTTTGAACGGTAGATAAGCAAGCTTTAACACCAACAGTTGTCTTAATTTTTTACAGTTTATGCATGCGAGCTGGATTCTTCTCTCAAAATTGCTCTCCTAGCAGTATCGAAAATCACTTTAATATTACCTCCTTTATTATTTTTACTATATCCCGACTTATTGCATAAGAAATTTTAAATAACTTTTCGACTTCTGCCGACTTATTTGGATATTTTAGTTATTGAAAGGCTTAACTCTTGGTATGTTTCGATTTTTGTTTTCTCAGCAACCGTTAGCCATTTTTCTTTACCCATATTAAATAATAAAGATCACATAAAGAGAAAAAATTTGGTGTCAATACGTCCTTAAATTCCGAAGATAATTGAATGACAAAATGCATGTGCTAACCTGATGACCAAATTTAAAAAGTTTATTTTTCGGATAATTTGGAAAAAAAAATTATAGAAAAATTTTAAATACATAATAATAATCAATTAATTTCGTAGAATTGTTATGTTTATAGTTTTTAAGAAAAATGAGCGAAAACTATTGAAATCAGGGTGTGCTAAAATGTAGAGGCACATTTGTGGGCTAGTCCGTGTCGAGTACCGAGTTAAAGAGCGTTTGGCAGTTGTGATGTCGTACGTGGCAAAGACAGTGGTAAAGAAGTGAGTGATCGGATAAAGTTGGCTCGTGCAATAGCAGAATTTTAGAAAGGTGCTAAAGTTGTTATATGCTGCTTTGAAGTTGTTAAAAGTAGCTATAAATATTAAGTTGACAAAGTCTAATTCTGTGAATACAGCATTGTTGTTGCACAGTTATGAAATTCAAAGTCGCCACAGTCACTTTTCCAGAAACTTTTATGTCTAGGGTAAAGAAATAGACTCGCAAAATAAAGAAAATCCCGCTGAAAAAGCAGAATACAAAAGAAGGGAATGGACAACCAAGAGAAGCAGAAATCCAGTAGCGCTCAAATCATACAAATGAGATGGCAGAAGTCGGAACTGAAACATCGCATGCCAGTGTAAACGGAAGAGCTGATATGGATGAGAAGACTGAGGGAAACCGTATAAATGCGAAAATTGAGCAAATGCTGAAACTGTTAAGCCTTACACCAAATAAAAATCAGTCCGGATAGTTTAAAAAAAGTAATAAGCGATGTGTGTGATGGCAAATCAGTACCAATAGGAAAGTGTTTCGAATTTTTTTAATTAAATGCTGACGCGTATGCACTCGCAGATAAACAGAAATATGTACATGCTAGGGGAAAGATGACATGTGCAGCTACACCGTTTTTGTAAGCAGAAATGGTATCGATTTTGTCGTACTTAAGCGCGTGTTATTCAAAAAATGTATATGTGGCTATAATAGTACGGACATTCATAAGAAAAATAAGACTCAGCTCCAGTATTTGGTGTATATATTTAGTTATGTTACAGTCGCATCTGTCATAAGCCATATCATAAACGATCGTGAAATAAAAAACGAATACAAGTGTGAGTTTGATTTCGATGAGCATTTGAACATATCTGAGAAATGTTACAACATAGATTAGCAGAACACAAGGGTCAAGCAGCAAAGCGGTATAAAATAATATTGTTTCAATTATGAATTAGGCGAAAACAAACGCAAAGATTGCATACGAGAAATTAAATGTTTTAATGCAATCAAAGCGGACATATTTCGCGTAACTGTCCTGGAAATTTCGACATAGTTATTGAAGTCGATAAAGATACCGTCGTTGCTGATCTTAGTCGCATGAAAGAAATCGAAATAAATGGTGTTAAAGTTGACTGTCTTATTGATACAGAATCAGCTGATCCAAATATGGAAATCGTTGAGCTGTTTCAATGCACATCTACATTGCGAGGCTCGGGGTATAGTAAAACTGGGTCAATCGGATGCTTTAACGCAGAGGTCACTATTGACAAGTTGCAGAAGGACCAAAAATTTTTGGTTGTTCCCAGTAATCAGAAAGATGAAGATGCTCTGTTAGGGCATGATTTCATCAACAAGTATCGTTTGATCGTTGATAAGCAAGGTTACACAATATTGAACGTGGACGCAGACCCGATATATAAGGATTGTCTTATTTATAATGTCACAGAAGAGTCTTATAGATCCTCCGCAATTTAGCAAAAACATCGGGCAGATGATAGTGAGCAGTTACCAGACGGCTATAGAAGCTGCAGCACAATGCCCAATACAACTGAAGATATTAGCTTAACGTATGTTATTATTCACCGAGTCGTCTAGCAGCAGATGAATCCAGCGCCGTGAAGAAGCAGGTCAAGGAATGGATCAAGCGAGCAATTGTGCGAAATTCGTTTTCAAATGAAGTGAGTAGAGTGGTAGTCGTGAAAAAGAAGGATGCTATACTTCTGCATAGACTACAGAAAGTTGAACAGCATGGTACTGATAGATTGGTGTCCTGTTCTAATGATGGAAGAGAAACTGCAGCAGTCCAAGTGGTTCACCTAATGGACATTGAAAATGGATTCTTTTATGTATCCATAGAAGATAAATGAAGGGATACTTGAGCTAAA
This sequence comes from Drosophila lacertosa, assembly GCA_004143845.1. Taxonomy (NCBI): domain Eukaryota; kingdom Metazoa; phylum Arthropoda; class Insecta; order Diptera; family Drosophilidae; genus Drosophila; species Drosophila lacertosa. The sequence goes on along the minus strand of SCDZ01000653.1, from coordinate 3,680 downwards.
TAAGGCGCCTTTCGGCTTTAAAAACTCGCCAGATGCGTTCATACGTTTTGTAAATTATATTTTTTAAGAACTAATTAATTCTGATATAGTTGCTGCTTTATATGTACGACATAATTGTTTATGAACTTGGTTATTCAGACAGCCGTGCAGTATGGCCCTAAAGATAAAATGGAAGATGTGTAGCTTCATGCTGACGCGCATAAGCTTTGTAGGCCATATTATTAAAGACTGTAGGATCTGGCCCGGTAAAGAGAAAACAGCAGACGTTTTGCGACGGACATAAGGACATTAAAGAAGTGCAAGCTTGTCTGGGACTTATAGGCATCTTTAGAAAACTCTTTTCTGGGTACGCGCAAGTTGCACGGCTGCTTTCAAATCTACTCAAAAATGAAGCGGTGCTTAACATTGGCAAACAAGAGCACCACGCGCTACAAAGATTGAAACAGCTTCTTGCTATGGAGATGGTACTAAATATTTATTCACGCAAAGCGCCAATTGAGCTACACACGGATGCACCCAAGGAAGGTTACGGAGCTGTGTTGCTGCAGAAGTTTATCTGCACTTTTTATCCGGTGTATTATTGGAGCAGAAAAACATCAGAAAATGAGTGTAAACGCCACAGTACTACTTGGAAGTTAAAGCAGCATGCCTCGGGCTTATTAAGTTTCGCCACTATTTGTTGGGGGTCCTTGATCTAGTCACTGATTGTGTGGCGTTTAAGTAGATAACGACTTAAGCAGACATAAAGAGCGCAGTATCCCAGTGGATTTTGTATTTGGAGGGCTTGACATTCAACGGGGTTCATCGACCAGGGGATAGAATGAGACACGTGGACTGTCTCAGTCGTTTGCCTTTGACGAGCATGGTGGTTAAGACACAGCTAACAGCGCGAATAAAGTCGCAGCAGGACGACGATTTCATTAAAGCTTTAGTAAATACCCAAAATGCATATCAAGACTACAAGCTTAAAGGTGGCCTAATGTTAGAAGTAGTAAATTGCAAAGGATTGCTTGCTGTTCGAAAACTAATGGATCGAGAAGTTTTACTGGGTTCCGTACATTGAAAGCAAGTTATCAAAGTTGTTTGCTAACTGTATCAGTAGTATCCTATTCATGGTTTTGTTTGGTACTAAAATGCAAAGCCAAACTGAGGGTCGATTGTTAAGGGTACTCAACGAGAAATTGGTTGCGCAATCCAACGACAATCGCCAGATGCTGCGTAACCAAGCAACACCCAACATCGAGCTGGTGCAACAACTTTATAAGAATAATTACGACAGAAAACGAAGACTTGAGCATGGTTACAGTGTGGGAAATCTGATTGCGATAAAAGAACGCAGTTTGTCGCAGGACGCAAGTTGGCTGGCGAGTATCTAGGCCCATACGAAGTCACCAAAATCAAACATAATGGTCGATATGATGTTAGAATGGTGGCACATGTCAAGGGACCCAATATCACAGCAAAATGCAATCGGTCTAATTAAACTATGAATTAACGTTAATTTCCTTTTGTGTGAACCATATAAATTCAATAAACATAACAATAATAAATATCTTACACAACGATATATATATATATATTATAAATGAATTAAAGTGAAATAAAAAGTAAAGTTTCGAAGAAATGGATTTCTTCCTGTGACAAACATTTTCACTAGTTTTGGATACATTTCTATGCAATTTTGATGTAATCGTGTTAATAATTTGCAATTGTTACTGTACTGTTAATTAACTTTTGCCGTGCTTAGGTTTCTTAATGATTCAGACTACTATTTTCGATCATAAAATCAAAAATTAAGTTTTAAAATTTTAAATCATGTTATTCAATTTTACATTTTTGGTTTCAATTAATTCGGTATCATAAAAATGTTTAATTTTTCAACGATAACAGAGAAAAAGTATTTCTTTTTTGATTTTTAACTTCGCCAAAGTTTAAAAAAAATAAAAGTATAACGCAAAAAAAAAACGTATTAGTCAGTATGACAATTTAAAGGTAAAATTAGAATTAAAACGCTATTGTGCAGGCCTACAACGGCCGGCAGAAGTTCCTGAAAACTCCAAATCTTTTTGCTCGATTATTGGAATCCGATCATCGTACAAAGTTGGTGCTTGTAAAATTATTCCGGCAGTACCTGCTAGAACAGCTAATGTAAATATCCAAAGGAAGAGTCTATCCAACACCATTGCGACATACTTCCAATCTTCTTTGACCTGTTTTAAAAAGAAATTAATTAACAATGATATATATTATATTTTATAATATTAACATATATGATTACTTTTGTTGAATCCTCCTGCATTTTAGTATGTTCTGCTATAAAACGTACACAAAAGCAGCTGCGATGAACTCGAGGGGGGCATTTTGAATGGGAAAAGGCTGGGTTATTAATTATGGGACTTTTTATTCCGGAATTTCCAATATCTAAATCAGGGACGGCTGACAAATCATCTGAGCTCGAGTGCGTAAGTTGCGGCAGTGGTCCATGAACTTGACAACTTCCTCCAAAAGGTCCGGTGCTTGTTAAACTATAACATTTTTTAGATTTTTGATTGTTAAAAGGCTAGTTGAAAATTGTTTTTTTTATATTTTAAATATTTTTGATGGATTTGTTCGTTAGCTTAGAAAAAATTTGTAAGTCCCGACCCATATGGAGAAAAAGAGAAATTTGAGAAAGCGGTATAACCAACCCCATAATATAAACTAACTTATTACATTGAGCTAAAGTTACGTAGTCATTGAAACAGCCAGCGCAGCTATTAAACCTTAATATCTTGCACGAGACACAAGCTCAGCATTGTCGCTACCAGAGGCGACAGTGCTGCTGATAATTAATGTGTTTAGAATTAAAGACATTACTGTAATTCGTTCTTTGTCACATAACAATTGGTTGCGCCTTCAATAAATATCTAACAAAAATTCCCATATCGTTATACTGTTGTAAACGTTAACCAACATACACCCCGAGAATAAACCTTAGTTAATATATATAATATGTCACTCAATTTTCGCAAAATACATACTACAACCTCTTCATGTTAAAGAATTTAATGATCTTAGCAGCGTGAATATCATTAAGCTTTGTGGCTTATTGTTTATGGCTTATTTTATTCTATGTTATAGAATACCATCTAAGTCAGTAATTACATTGCCAATTGAATTCGTAGCCACCAAAACCATTTAGGCAGACATTCGGTTAAAACTAATAACTTTGCAGTTCAATTAGTTAAAATTAGTGAGGTGACCCCAAGATATAAAAACGTCGAGATCGGCTTGTGCAAGGTTACTAAAAGTTACATCCGTATATGAGTTAACAACAATGCCGACAAAACGTCGAAATACGGCTAAGTGCATTAACACTTGAAATGCACTCAGCCAATTCTGCAAACTCTGCAAAGTCTGCAACACATCCGCCACTTGTCTTGGGCCAGCAGAACTCCAATCGTGGGATACTTGCGCAACCATCACCAACAGCCGACATCGATGGCATAAAGCTCAGCATATCCGCCACGTGCCCTGTGTCAGCAGAACATCGATCGTGTGACACTTACGCAACCATCACCAACGCGGGATCGCCAGCAGCGACGGCAGCAGCAACAGCAGCAGCAGCGGTAACGAGTCTTCATTCTTAAGTCTTAGCATTGTAATAAGTTAGTCTTAATTCAGAACTCAATAAAGCAATT